>CM064517.1:25063307-25113477 GCA_032716605.1 Paralithodes platypus
CGTGCGTGAATGTCTCTGTGTTGACGTTGGGTGCTGTAGCTTGTAACCGAGCCTACGCGGTCCTCCTGCCCCTCCGTGCCCACCAGTCCCCCGGCAGGCCCCTTCTGCTGCTCCTACTGCTGTGGGTCATCTCCTTCGCTGTGGCCTTCCCTGGGTTCCAAGTTAGGGACATTCAGGTCTATGTGGTGGGTGGCAATTGTCTGACTTTGTGGAATGGTGGGAAAAGTGGAATGAGTGGATGTGCTGTGGAGGGATGGTGAGAGGTCTGACTTATTTCTGGCTCTCTTCATGGCTATCAGTTTTCTGTCTTTTATATTTTGTGTATATATATACGGTATATATTTATATTTATTTATTTATTTATTTATTTATTTTATTTATTTATTATACTTTTGTTTTCTGTCCATATATACTGTATATGATAGCATAGGACACCATAATAACCGATGAACAAAAATCACGTAGACAGGTTGGGACATCCAAATTATCCTTGCCTGACCTTATGATTATGTAGACCGATAATTGAAATATTACTCTCGCAAAAATATAATTAGATTCAGGCATATTTTCAATTACGCCTAATATTTTACAACTCTTTTATGACCTGCCGTGCTCCCTGGTGACCTGCCGTGCTCCCTGGTGACCCGCCGTGCTCCCTGGTGACCCGCCGTGCCCTAACAGTGGAGTGACATAGTGGAGGTGCAGTGTACGGACGTGTTGTGCCACTGGTCACCCTCCGCCTATCTCACCTACAGGCTCGTGGTCAGTGCTTCTTTAATACTTTATATTTACTGTTTATTTTGCGAAATTTATGAGAACTTCTATCTTTCCAACAGAATCACAGTCATGAAGTGTACAAACTGTGTGGTATAATTCACTATAGTTCGTTCATTCTAGGTTGGGCCGAAATCATAAACTCTAACCTCTATAACTCAAAAAGTGCTAGAGCAGATGCGCTGTAAATTTCCACAGCTATTCCTTAGCCAACTCTTCTTATGAGGTAGAAGTATTAGCTTGATTACTCTAGTCCTTTTTGAGTTATGAGAGGTTATAGGTTACGATTTCTGCCCAACCTATGAACAGACTATAGTAAGTTTCAATAAGTTTCACCCTGAAGTGTGAGCGGGTTAACTTAAAATGCCAGAATATGTGTGAATAATTTAGTCCTGTTCATTGTTTAAAGGATGCAACCCTATAACTCCCATACAAAGGACTGGGGTTCTTGAAAAGGGGCTCCAGTCCTGACGCTATTCTTGCCTTACAGGCTTAATAATCCAGAAGGGTTGATAGCCTCTGAAGTCCTATTTTAACAAACTAACTTTCATACATTCTTCTAACTCCCTGCTTATACCCTTGGGCAGGGTTACCAAATCAAAACATATCTCCTGGATATGGCTAGAATTCATGTTGCTACATGTGGAAATGTGCCGCTAGATCAAAGGTAAGGGGAGATGGATCGTTTTTCTGGTCCCCTTTCTCCCTCGTGTTAAGGCCCATTTGTTTTGAGATTATAAGACTTGCGGCCCTTGAGATTGGCGATTATAACACCTTTCGCCCCATTTCGTTGTCAATTTTAAGACTTTTTGTGCTATTTAGGTGTCGATTTTTTCCTGGCAGCAAAAGCGAGCCTGAAATTTTAAGAGGAAGGGGCCTTCGGCCGAGACATTTTTCTACCGACAAATGTAAAAATTTATCTTACTTTATCAAACTTAGGGGGTGTTTTTCTAAGTTTGATAGAGGTTTTGAGAGCAAACTAAACCCCCTCCTTAAACCATTGAGCCGAACCAGTAAATTATGCTGCAATATACCGTCTGGGCTCCCTTAACTCCTTACTTGTACCCGCAGGTGTTGTGCGTGATGTTCTTCGTGCCCGGTGTGGTGCTGGTGGTGGGGTACACTGTTATAGTGGTGAAACTGTGGTGTGCTAGGAGGTCCCCCAGGTCATCGTCACCCCCACCCAGGGACCCAGGACGACGCCGCCGGGCCCCCTTCTTCTCACCCTCGGCATCCTCCTCACCACACTCCAGGACCAGGCGCAAGGTAGGAAGGTTAGGTTTGGTTGGGCTACTTTTTTGTATTGTACTGATTTTCTTATGTTCATTGATTTGTATCAAATTTTATATATGATTAGATTAGATTGTATTGTTAGGCTTATTTCAATGTATAGGCATATCTGTGTAGCCTAAGTATATATAATGTGTAAGAAATTAATTTTGTATGTAAAAGAAGTATACTCCTAAAAATGTTGCAAAAGACAGTAGGATGGCAACACTTTTTGTTGTTATATGCTAGTTAGCAACTCACAGATTATTTAGGACGGGTAGTTAAGCCTCACTCTCCCCCTGTTTTTCTTGTATTACCCTGAAGATGTCTTGAGAAAATAGACAAAAGCTTGGTGTTCCATTGTTTCATTTTTCCTTGCGAGTTTTACTACACAAAGGTATATATTTTGATCCGTTCCTCTCCCCAGATTGTATTAATGACAGCCATGGTGCTGCTGGTGTTTGGGTGTTGTTGGGCGCCGCTACACTCTTTCTTACTCTTCGATATCCTCGCTCACCACTCACAGGTAACAAAACATACATACATACATATATACACGCACACACCAGTATATGTTATTGAACTGCAAGACAAAAGCTTTTCAGTAGATTGTGACTCAAGTGAGGCTTTCTGGGTGAAATCAAGGATTCACGGTGTATGATAGTAACGGGCCGTGGCATGGTCGGTAGGTTGTCTGACTGCTGATCGAAGGGTAGGCAGTTCGATCCCATGCCGTGCCATTGGTAGATAGCAAGAGTTTAGGCAGCTCGGTCTAGCAATCAAGGGAGTGTACGGCGTTAAAAGCTGCATCATCTGCATCAATGATGAAATCTCGATCTACTAATTACTGGTGAATTAAGCTGCAGGTTTGAGGACTTTGAAATGAATAAAGATTGTCAATCATCTGTTTACCCATACACCCACCTCATTCATTCATCCATGTCCCTGCAGCAGCGTCAGTGGATGGAGCCCGCACTGTTCTGGGCCAACCTGCTGGGGTACCTTAACTCCGCCCTCAACCCCATCCTGTACTGGGGTTTCAGTGAGAACTTCCGGAAGGGTCTCGTGGGGCTGGTGTCCCGGGCTGGGGGCAGGGGGGGCAGCAGCAACAGCAGGAGTAGGGGAGGTCAGTACTACGGGAGTTTTACCTTTAGTAGTGTTAACCCTTTCAGTACTGGGCTGCTAGGATTTATTTTATGTTTTCATTTATGTATTTTATTTATTTATTTTATTTTATGTATTAATTTATTTATTTTATTTTTATTTATTCGTTTATATTTTATTTTTATTTTTTTTTATTTTTTTGGGGGGGCGGCTACCATTAAATTATTTTATACAGTTTAGGAAGGGCCATCATTTGCCGATTTTATACAGTTTAGGAAGGGCCTCGAGGAACCAACGGAATATTACATTTGACTTGATTTCGACAGGTCTTTCATAAGTGAAAACAATGTTTTATGATAGCCAAAGTTCAATTATAATATACAACTTTGTATACTGAAAAGGTTACTGTTTCCACCTGTTTTTGGTTACAAGATATTGTTTGTATTGGTTTTAAATTGGAGTATTATAGCTGGATGTTATTTAGGCATTTTTGGATGAGAGCTTGGGATTATTGTGGATTATAAAAACAGTAATATTAGGTTTTGGTGTTTTTATAACGGGTTTAACTCATTCTTATATTTCATTAGATCATATATGCATGCGTCATATATACAATGCTTATATACATGTATAACTGTACTAATTGGACATAAAGATGAAATTAATGTAAATACCTGTAATACATACATAGGAAGACTGATAACATAATATATACAATGGTACTAAACTATGGTTTAATTAAAATGTAAAACTTACAAACTAAACAAACCAAAATTGGGACAAGGACAATATAAAGTCAAATTAAATTATCAAAATCGCTATGTGGAAACAACGTTTACTAAAATGAAAATTATTAAATAAAAGAACACAATCCACCACATAGGGTATACAAATAGGTATACAAATATTGTTTAAGTATCTCTGAACTGAACTACTCTCTCTCTGTTTAATTGGCCGTTGACCAAAATTATCTACCCATGTATGTAATTTCTGACAGTCGTGTACGTTTACCAATGTGTACGTGTTGTGTATTGTATTATATCGCTGTGTGTCGTATTGTATTATATCGCTGTGTATTGTATTGTATCTTGTATTGTATTGCATCGTGTTGTTATATTGTATCCTATTGTATTGTTTTGCATATGAATCTCAATGTTAAGGCGGTGTCACACGTGCACATTTTCCGGCTATTTTCGATGAGCAAGTTTTTCCTGGTGCTATTTTTATGTTCTTTCGCGTTGAAATTGGAAACTAGATCGAAGATAGATTATGTTAAATACTTTAATTCTTATGGATCTTATTTTTTGAAGCTGCCAGACAACAATTGCCCTTAGAAATTATCGGAAAATCGCTTGTGTGACACCGGAATTTATGCTGCATGATTTAGGCGATGTTAGACAAGCGTTTTTCATCAATTTCAGCAATATTTTTTCTGGCAATATTTTGGGTCTATGTCTTATTTGCCCGCAACTAAATTGAATGTTGACTTATTTAAGTGGCTGGTATCTTATAATAGTGTTTTACTCTGTTAGTTGAGTCTGTCTCTGTATAACCTTTCAGCTACAACGTTCCCCTGGGTGCTGGAGCTTGTGCTGAAAGGGAAATGAAGGATACAAAATTATAATATAATACATATACTGTACTGTAATACTGTAAATACAGCACTTCATTTTTCAGCCACTTATCGTCACCCACTCACTCTGTCAATCACTCACTGGTAATGATACTGTCAATCACTCATTCTGTTAATCACTCATTCTGTTAATCACTCATTCTGTTAATCACTCACTCTGTCAATCACACACCCTGTCAATCATTCTTTCAAGCAATCACCCACTCTGCCACCCACCCACTCTTCCCACAGAAGGGCGTCAGCGTCCACCCTCTGGCACCACCCTGCTCTCCCGCATCTCCCGACAGACCTCCTCCTCCCTCTCCCGCAAGTCCTCTGGCCGCACCTCAACCTCCAACAAGACTACAGAGGCCAACAAAAAAGTTTCGGAGGCCGCAACAAGGGATTTAGAGGTCACACAAAAGGGTTCGGGCTGCACAAGAAAGGACTCCGACTATGCAAGAAGAGGCTCAGATTGCACAAGAAAGGGTACAGACTTAGCAAGAAAGGGTTTGGACTTCACAAGAGACGGATCCGACTACAAAGGACGAGGGTCGCCATTCCCAAGAAGAGCTTCGAACTCCAGATTTGTCATTAGTGATTCAAACATGTTCAAGCACTCTGATTCCTCTAGCGTAAGTCCGAATTCGCCCAAATTATTCGCCTCCCTGAATGGAAAGTCCAACTTCAAGAGAAAGATTTCAGATTCGACCCATAACATTCTTGAGCCTTCCACTCTTAGGCTTATCGATTCCTCATCAGACCCAAATGCGGAATCTATTGTTTTGACTATGAGCCCGAACCATTGGAATCATGAATTTTCCTGCAGAAACTTAGATGCTAACAAACGTATGGCTTTCGATTCTTCCATTCCTTTGATTACCGATTCTAGTTTGAAAGATATTGACAGGGCATCTAGTAAAGTTTCAGGTCCCTGTCCTCAAATTTCCACTGAATTCTCTTTTGGTGATCCATGCAATCTTGAACGTGATCAATCTGACAGAGATAAGCTTCAATTACTGAGTTGCAAAACAAGCAAAATAACCAAGAATAAAGCTGAGGAGTTGGAAGGTGTAAACATATATGATAATGATGATGACGACGATTTTATCTTAAGAAATGAAGCAGAAATCGATGATAGTAGTTTTGAAAAAGTCACAGTAGGGACGGAATTTGAACCCCCAATAGAAAACCTGGCAAGTATTGAGGCACCCGATGCTCTCCAGGTGAAGATACAAAACAATGATATTACCAGTTCACTTAAAAGACCAGAACTACTGCCATAAGAACAGGGAAAATCTTAGTAGTCCTGAACAGCCCAGCAAGAATCTAGTCATTAAAAACATCAAGATTCCCGCAGTGACCAACTCAAATATAATTGCTAGTCGGTCAGTTGCCTACCCTAGCTCAAAACAAATTAATCCGGGAAGTTCCAAATTGAACAAGTACGTCGTTTTTCCCCATGTTCAATACTTCCAAACAAGAACACCGAACATGAATGAACAGTCCCATCCCGTCAGTGGTTTGCCTCTCATACGGAATACGCGGATTCCAGAAAATTTGCCGAGTAACGATGGCAAACCCGGGCGAGTGGACAGCGTGTGAAAGAAAATGAAACAGTTGTGAGCATTAATAAAGTTGAACCTGCTTGAACCTTTAAGCCAAGTTCTGAAGTATCTTGGGATATATTAAAGCATGGTACAGTCATGAACACTAATAAGGTTAGACCCATTGGAATCTATCAACCTTTAAAGCCAAGTTCTGGATATATTGACTAACGTACTGTACAGTCACGAGCATAAATTCTGCTACACCACTCAGATAAAGTTCTCCCCTTCATTTCGAGAGGTATTTCTAAAATGACATTTCAAACCCACAACAATTTCTTTATTTCATTCTAACTACCATCAGACGATTATAATCAACTTAGTATAAACATTTCGTGATGAAGGAGTTGACGTCATCTGGTTGATGTCGCAGTATTTATACTCGTGACTGTACCTTGAATTTGGCTCTCTTTCAACTATAGGGGGGGGGGGGATGCTTGTTACAGGCAGCTTTTTGTCTCCTTCATACACATAGAAACAAACAATCTGGGATACTTTATACCATTACATTGTCTCGTTTGGGTTTCATACGGATTCAAATGGGTGCATTTCTATTAACGCTCACAAATGTACAATAAAATATATTAGCTACAGTGTATGGACAATAAAATATATTAGCTACAGTGTATGGATAATAAAATATATTAGCTACAGTGTATGGACAATAAAATATATTAGCTACAGTGTATGTACAATAAAATATATTAGCTACAGTGTATGGATAATAAAATATATTAGCTACAGTGTATGGATAATAAAATATATTAGCTACAGTGTATGGATAATAAAATATATTAGCTACAGTGTATGGACAATAAAATATTAGCTACAGTGTATGGATAATAAAATATATTAGCTACAGTGTATGGACAATAAAATATATTAGCTACAGTGTATGGATAATAAAATATATTAGCTACAGTGTATGGACAATAAAATATATTAGCTACAGTGTATGGACAATAAAATACATTAGCTACAGTGTATGGACAATAAAATATATTAGCTACAGTGTATATATATAATATTGTTCAAAGAGGCTATATAATAGTTAGCAGTAATCGTGCCCCCATATTCATCATCTTTACAATTCGTATCTGGGTAGCTATAATATAGTCGATGTGTCATATATATTGAATGTTGTCGGATAATTTCCATGTACTGTACAGTATAATTGAAATTTATCAAAAAAGCAGTTTGCCAAAGGATAGACATTACTATAGAATTACCATACTATCATATATTGTAAATATATGTTTATTATATTGTTGTTGTTGTTGTTCCCCAAGCTGCCTGGCCGAACAGCCCCGAAGCCCAGAGCAAAGCCAAGGCCACAACCGAGCGCCCCCACAGAACTCTCCCTGCTTACCACAATAAAGCCTGGGTGACCGAAGCCACTCCATGGCGGGGAGCTGAGGAGGGTGCGGAAATGCCAGGGAAACCAAAGCCCCACCCAGGGCCCTGTGCCCCTCAGCAATTATGAAGAGAAAGTTGAGGGGCAAAGGGAAAATGTGACGCTTTCGCTTCCAATCTTGATAGATTGGGAGGTCAATCCACGGAAGAGGCGCCGTCACTTGAGATCTAGAGAATATATAGGTAAAAGGAACAGTCAGAGTAAGCTATGGGTATGGCAGAGATCGCTCAGTTCTCACTCTGATAGACCAGCCCATCACCACATGACTAGAACCCAATCCTCTCAGCATAAGCTAG
This sequence comes from Paralithodes platypus, assembly GCA_032716605.1. NCBI lineage: Eukaryota > Metazoa > Arthropoda > Malacostraca > Decapoda > Lithodidae > Paralithodes > Paralithodes platypus. Next base: position 25,071,384 of record CM064517.1, read on the forward strand.
GAAAGGCCCTAGAAAGCCGCCTTTGGCGAGGGGATAGCTCCCCTATTTCAACCCCTTTCGGGGTTGGGCACCCGCCTTGTTTGTTATATTTGTGTACATTACTGAAAACGTAAATGTATAGTGATTTGTGACGACTTAGTTATTAAGTATTCATGTAAAATATCTGACAGATACTAAAAATATTTAAAGTACCACTGAGAATGACGGCAATATTCTAAGAAAAGTGACTTACCTATTAAGTAATTCAAACACTGTTTAGGATAACTTAGCTGATTCTGAATAAATGTCCAATAATTAGATGTAATTGAAAAGGTAAAATTGTATATCAGAGTACTTTTATATGCAAAGTTTGTTTAAGAGAAAGATCGAAATACTGCCAATTTACCTTTAAAATATACGATGGCGCATTTCGTGTACATTTTCTTGCTATTATTTGACGATTTTATTCAGATTAGGAAGGGTATATGGAAATCAGAGGGTTAATAAAGATAGTCTTTACCCTTATATTTCCCACAGATCATTCCTAAATCTTATAAAATCATCTGATAATAGCCAGAATAAACACTCAATATGCGTCATGATCTCGAAAGGCGTTTATGTGGAATTTTAATATTTTCTCTGCTAAAATGTGTTCATCGCCTAGTACTTTGAATTATGGTATATTGTCTGGAAATTGAGCGTGTGAGGATTACATTAACCCTTTGAGTACCAGCGACGTGTGCATTTTTTTGTTTTTATTCTAGCTATAATTAGATGACATTATGCAGCTTAGGAAGGATCTGTGGGAGTTAAAAGGGTTGGTTGAGATAGTTTGAAGCCATATTATTGCAACAGGTCCTAACTAAACTGAATACAATCGTCTAATAGTTGCCAGAATATAATTAAAAGGACGTCCCTAGTACCGAATGAGTTAATGATTAGATTTTTGTTTTCACTCCCTTAGACCTCCAATCAAGCTTGATAAAATACCCCCAAGACCCCCCTTCGAGAAAAATTTGTACATTTTTCAATAGAAAACTGCCACGGCCAGGCACAAACCTCTTATGCCATTTAAGTGTCAATTATTTCCTGGCGAACTACAGTATAGCGAGCCTGCAATTTAGGAGGAACCGGGGCATTTTTATGCAAAACATTTACATATTTATCTCGAAGGGGGGTGTTGGGGGTATTATTTTAAGGTTGATGGAGGTCTAGGGAGGAAACTATAAAAGTGAATACAGTATATAAATATATAAATAAATACAAAATCTGCCCTTAAATCTGTGTGACGACTTTACTTGTGATATATGGAAGAACAGTATTAGTATAGTGATGTGTGTGTAGTTACAGTAATGCAAATATACCTGTTTATTTATGTTTATGGGCAACTAACCTTAAACTTGTGCTTCACGGGCTTATAAATATTTATGAAGTTAACCTGATCTCCTTTATGTGATTCTAGTCAGATAGTAAACATTAATAAGGGTATATAAAGCCTATTACTGTGTTTCTTTGTGGATAGTATATTGCATACTAATAATGTTCTCTTCCGTTATTGACAACATATGCTGAAGTTAGTTGCGGCTCGCTTGGTGTAGTGACTAGCGTCTCGGACTTCCACCCAGAAGGCCCGGGTTCGCGCCCACGCTCGGCGCATTAAAGATTTTTCACAAGCACTGAGTCGTTACCATCCCTCATGAGCAAAGGGATGGGGTAGTAGTACAGGACCCCAATGGAAATACGCCTAATAGGCCTTATTGAGCTATCCTTAGCTAGCTTAGCATGCGCTAGCTTTAAGAACTATTATTATTATTATTATTATTATCATCATGTGATCTTATGTTGGATGTAAGAGAGTAGGATTTGTTTACAAACATAATTTGTTATAACATGGTTTATTCAGCATAATGAATTAACTATTACATAACAAACTAAATTTGTAATATAATCAGATTAATTTTCCTCTTATACATAAAGCCATTTAGTTTGCACGAACTCATGTGAACAATTGTACTTTAGAATCCATGTGTACATCTGTGCAAATAATTGGTTAGCTGGTTCTATTTATAAGTGACATCTTTAAAATTAGGTAAGAGAGTGTTTATACCAACGTAATTGAATGTCAAAGCAAATATATTTTATTATATAAAGATCTATATGGTCAAAATATATTTTAAAAATATATGTATACTGTATATTAATTTAAAGAGTTTGTCATAATATTCGTAATAAGGGTTATATAACTTGAGGGGGCCCACCTCGCTTGTTTTCTCTTTCTCTCCCTCTCTCTTTGGTTTGTATCCATTCGGCCCCATTCAGCCTACTATTTTAAGACGTTTACCCCCATCCAGGTATCAGTATTTTCCTGGCGAGCGGTAGCGAGCCAGCATATATATATTTTTGTTTTGACAGCAAGCTCAATTTGTAAAAAAATTTATAGAAAAATTACTCCGGCGAAGCCGGATTTCTTCATACAATGCTGGCTCGCTATCGCTCGCCAGGAAGAAATCGACACCTGGATGGGGATAAACGTTTTAAAACAGTTGGCTGAATGGGGCCGAATGGATACAAGCCAGGAAAAGGAGAGAAAAAAAAAAAAGGCTGGTGACCCCCTTTAACTCTATGAAGATTATGACATATTTTGACAATTATTTCTGGTTACGATTATATAATGCTTAAGAAAGTTCTGTGGGGATTACTAGGATAAAAAGTATCTCAACGCTCTGACTTACATATACCCTTCCTAATCTGAATAAAATCGTCTAATGATAACCAGAAATTAGAAAATAAATGCGTAATTGGATCTTGAAAGTGTTATAATCCTATGCTGCATAATAAACCTTGGTGTCAATGTATCGTTTGACTTATCTAAATAAACTGGTATTTATAATATGTTTTCTTATATAAATATCGACTATACGGTATTAGCAGTAAGGTCGCGCTAATAAGTCATGTCCCAGCTGTCATTACGTTTGGCTCGCTTTGTGCTGTATTAATGTGTGTCAGATGTTGAATAGGGTGGGTAAGTGTAGGAACATGTTTGTATATTAAACTCGATATGAAGAAATGAAACTTAGATATTGCTGATACCAATTATTGATAGAAATATACTTGGTGCCGAGAAATCACTTATTAGCGCGACTGTACATAGCGATTTTAATGAGTTCTTTTGCATTTATCTTAGACCTATGTCGTCCCAGTTTTGGTTTGTTTATTTTGCAAGTTTTACAATTTAATTTGTATTTGCTGATTTAACCCACTGAACACCAGGCAATATAATATAGGCTAAATGTACACTCCAGGACCAGCAGGTTGTCAAAAAAATAAAGGGGAGTAAGGCATCCGGCAGTAGATAGATAGGTAGATTTCTCCATATCAACCCAAATCAAGCCTCTCTTCTTAATTTCAGACTCTCTATTGCAAAGACGAGAAATCCCTGAGCACGTCAACTCTCGGATGAGCCAGGACGAGGAAGGTATGTTAACCCTTTCACTGTACGAGAAGGACGCCGCTCTTGATTATATTCTGGCTATTATTAGACGATTTTATTCAGTTTTTGAAGGATATGTTGTAGTTTGAGGGTTAGTCGAGAATGTGTTTACCACTTTGATTTCTAGAGATAATTCCTAAACTGAATGAAACTGTCTAATGATAGCCAGGATAAACCGTCCCAACGCGTCATAATCCTCAAGGGGTAATAATTCCAATCATTGCCTAGAACCCCCAGGAATAATAACTTGCAAGAAGAATGGGTACTATGGCAGCATTATATAGTTGGTGCAAATAACAGAGGAAGAGAGAGGAAAGCAAGTAACAACAGATACAATTATCCCTACTTGGCTGCTTGTTTGACGTTAGTGATTGGGAAAGGAAATCTTAGCTATATTGCTTAGATAACGTTTCGATTCGATGTCAGTAATCTTTTTGTCTATATCTACTCTCTCTCTCTCTCTCTCTCTCTCTCTCTCCTCATAGTGTGTACAGTCGGGGAATACAGTATTAACCTTATTGGGAAATGTGTTCTTGCCTATGAATCAGAAAACATACAATGAAGAATGAAATAAAATATAATACGTCATAGAAAAACATATTCACTACTTAGAACTTCATTAAAACATTCATCAAACCAATCTATATAATGTGATATGTTCGTCTGGAAGAAGGAAGCTGGTTTGACAATGAAGTAGTTTTCCCTTATATCTGGCCAGTAGAGACGTTTTCTCTTATACCAAGTTTGCTAGAGCATTATCGTATTTCGCATGGAAGGGTAACTATATTGTTCAGCACAGTATTGTTCAGAGATTTTATACTCAATTTCCGTAGCGTAAGCCTATCAACTACTCTGTATTATATTTTTGTATCTGCATAGCCCTCAGTTACAATGGTTTTCTAAGTGCTGGGGCTTGTAGTGCAAGGTAAATACAAAATAAATATAGGAAAAAGTAGAGTTTCCCTCTCAACACTGGTTCAACATATACAGTTACATCGTAACATCTCTCGACTTGGCTAGCAGATGATAATACGATAATTATATAGGAAAAAGAGAGATAAAAACATATATACTGTATATTATATTTGGTAGAGAGATTGTCTCTTGCTTCTAGAAAATCGGGCTACCATATGTGTAAGTCTTGTATCTGTTATTCGAAAATGGATATTAATCGTGATCGTGTATTCAACCTTTAACTGTGTTGGTGGTGTAATGGTTTAGATGCTTATGTTCTGGGTGTGGCGTCCCGAGTTCGAATCCCGGGAGGACCATAATTATGCTTTCATTAGTTTATTCAAGTGCATTGGGGTTTGTAATTGATGATTAATGTCAAGAACGGGGTGTTACTTAATGCATGTTTATATTGTTAAACGTATCATGTTGAGATGAACACCGATACCTTGACATAATGAACACATATAATACTTGAGGAGGAACACATTATTGACAACATTTCGTAAATAGAAGCTATATTTGCTGAACAATGTCAATAAAGTGCTCCTCCTCAAATGGTGTATAGCCTAATATCAATAAATCGCATACTCTTCTGCCAATCGAGTCGTGATACTACTATTGCCCGGAACTGCACACCAATACTGTATTTAATGTCATTAAAGGGGATGTAATTGCTTTTTCTGGACCCCTTTCTCCCTCGTGTTTAGCCCCATTAGTTTTGGAATTTTATGACGTTCGGCCTATTAGTTTGGTGATTTTAACACCTTTAGCTCCATTTCGTTGTCAATTTTATTATCTATCTTGCCATTTAGGTGTCGATTTTTTCCTGGCCAGCGATAGCGAGCCTGTAGTTATAAGATGAACCGGGGACATTTTTCTACCGACAAATTTACAACTTTATCTTGAGGGGAGGTCTACGAGGTGTTTTTCTAAGTTTGAGGGAGGTCTAGGGAGGAAACTAAAAATAAATGAATTAATAGACCAAAAAACAGCCACTAGCCCCTTAACAGATATAATTTTACGGTATTAGTACTCAGAGACCAATATTAATGCTTTTCACGGATTAGAGTTGTTGTTGTTGTTGTTGTTGTTGTTCCCCAAGCTGCCTGGCCGAACAGCCCCAAGGCCCCAGGCAAGGCCAAGGCCATAACCTAGCGCCCCCAAAGAACCCTCCCTGCCGACCACAATAAAGCCTGGGTGACCGAAGCCACTCCATGGCGGGGAGCTGAGGAGGGTGCGGAAACGCCCGGGAAACAAAGCCCCACCCAGGGCCCTGTGCCCCTCCGCAATTATGAAGAGAAAGTTGAGGGGCAAAGGGAAAATGTGACGCTTTGGCTTCCAATCTTGGTAGATTGGGAGGTCAATCCACGTTAGAGACGCCGTCACTTGATATCTAGAAAATACACAAGTAAAAGGAACAGTCAGAGCAAGCTATGGGTATGGCAGAGATTGCTCAGTTCTCACTCTGATAGACCAGCCCAGTTTGTGCCATTTGTGACTGTGTATAAAGCAGACAAAAGGCAGGTTGCCTGTAATGAGTGTCTCTCTCTCAGCCAAAACAGTGACAGAGAGCTAAATTCAAGGTACGTTGGGGTCAAAATGCCTGGACACACGAAGTTTATAGCTGTTTAACTCATAGAATGAAGGAATGATTGATTGAGGGAGAGAGTTCTAGAGTTCACTTGTTGAGTAGAACAAAGACTGAGAAAACGTGCCAATTCTTGGGTTCGAGAGCTGGACAGAATAGGAGTGGGACTGTGTTGAAAGGCGGGTGCCTCGCACTCGCCGCAAGGGAAGGGCTATGCAAGAAGAGTGCTCTGCAGAACACTGATTGTTGGAATAGCAATAGAAGAGTGAAAGAGATGCAACATTGCAGCGTATAGAAAGAGATTGTAGTGAACTAGTAAGAGGAAGTGAGTTGATGAGGCGAAATGCTTTTGATTCTACTCGTTCGAGAAGTGAGGTATTGGTGGAGCCTCCCCACATATGCGAACAATACTCAATACAGAGCAAGAAGCTGTGCGGGGGTGAAGAACCCACGGAGCCAGTTGAGCACACTTAACTTTTGAGAAGCTGTTTTAGCATACACATAGGTTGAACCATGCTGTCGTGAATCCTGGGGCCAGCATTCCCGAGTGACACTGACTAGGGAACTCTTGTAGGTCCTAAGAATTGAGAATGCATAAACCGTAATATTTTTTGGACGGAGGTTATGTTTTTGCCTCCGTTTGCTTGTTTGTCTGTCTGTAAACAAGATATCTCACAAAGTTATGAACCAAATTTCACGAAATTTGGTGGACAGATATGATATGCGCTATGAACTGATTCTCACAAAATTTGGTGGGCAGATAGGATATGAACCAAGGAAAAAGTTATTCAATTTAGGAGGCCATCCAGAGATTTCCACGAAACTTGGTGGGCAGATAGGATACTCGCCAAGGAAGAACATTTTCAATTTAGGAGGCAATCCAGATCATATCCTGGAACCCAGATCCAGAAGAGAATTTAGGCCTATAATATTATTGGTAAAGAATCAGCCAGTGCAGGCGGAGGTATGTGCTCTACCGAGTGTCCCTATAATTGTTGTATGTAACCCAGAATTATATACCTGTATTTTGTTAGTTTATTGTTTTCCTTTACATTTCTATTTTGTATATATCTGTGTTAGTATGTGTTCATATATACAGTATATATATTAATGTTAATATATTCATTCATGTAATAAAGCCAATAAGCGTACTCGCGATTCCAGCAGAGATAAATCCCATTTAAAGTGCATTACGCCAAAGTTAGTAACGTGATAAAGTTGATGTTCCGTTATGTAAATGCCTGCCTTAAAGTAGAGGGACCTTTAACACGGAACTGGCTTTAAGGGGAAGTGTGTAGGCCCTATGCATTGGTTTATTCATATACTGTATACTATATATATATATATATATATTTTGTGTGTGTGTGTGTGTGTGTGTGTGTGGAGAATAAAACACAAATACGTGTGATCAAATTATGTAGTAAAGGTAGCAGGAAAAATTAAACATTGGAACACCAAACTTTCGTCTATTCTCTCAAGACATCTTCAGGGTAATACAAGAATACAGAGGAAGGCGGAGGCTTAAATACCCCCTTCTATATTATCTGTGAGATGCTAACTAGCATATAAAAACAAAAAGTGTTGCCATCTTACTGCAATTTAAGTAATAATAATAATAATATAAAATTTGAAACTAGGCAGGAAAATTTGAATGGATGATGAAGTTAGAGAAATATATGCAATAGTGTTACAAATAAGAGTGATATATGGAGGGGGGGGGGATGATACACACACACACACACACACACACACACACACACACACACACACACACACACACACACACACACTCTCTCTCTCTCTCTCTCTCTCTCTCTCTCTCTCTCTCTCTCTCTCTCTCTCTCTCTCTCACTTATTTACCCATTCACTCACCCTTGCTCAGATGACCCATACAATTATTCGATGCATTAATTATCACCACATGATTTTATTCAGCTTAGGAGATTAGATTTAGCCCATCAGCATACAGCCCTAATTTGCATAACGGGATAACGAGATCATGGCCGGGAGAGAGTTACGAGGAGTTACATGGAATATTTTGTATCTCATAGACTTTGCGGCCCATTCCGGAGAGATGCTTGAAGTGGAAGGAGAGATTGTGTAGTGCATTGTACTTATTACAGAGAGAGATAGAGAGAGAGAGAGTGTGTGTGTGTGTGTGTGTGAGAGAGAGAGAGAGAGAGAGATATATAGAGACTTTGTATGTCCTAATAACCTTGATTTACCGCCCAGAGAGAGAGAGAGAGAAGGGGGGGGGAAGATTAATTTTCGAGGAAGAGTATACAACAGACCTTGCGGATAGACCTTCGATAACAAAACTAGAAACTACATGTATAGAACAAGATATATTCATGAGCTGTACTGCAATATAAGGCAATACTCCTCTTAAAGGGGGATGGTTCTTTTTTCTGCCCTCCTCCCCCTTCTCCCTCATGTTTAGCCTCATTAGCTTTGAGATTTGGAGACGTTCGTTCCATTAGCTTGGCGAATTTAAGACCTCCATTTCTTTGTCAAAATGAGGACCATTCGTGTCATTTAAGTGTCGATTGTTTTCCTGGCGAGCGATAGCGAGCCTGTAATTTTAGGAGAAACCGGTCGATGTACAAATCTATCTCGAAGGGATGTTTAGAGGATGTTTAGAGGGTGTTTAGAGGGTGTTTTCTTAAGCTTGATGGTGGTCTAGCGAGGAAACTAATAAATATATAAATACATGAATACAAAAATAGACGCTACCCCCTTAACCCTTTGAAGATTGGGACTCATTTCGACAGTTTATTCTGACGCCTTTTGACCTTTGAAGCTGGCTACATTTAGATGATATTGTGCAGTTTAAGAAAGACCTATGTTACGGAGAGGGTTTGTTGAGATCGTATTTACTCATTCGAATCGTACAGGTAGATTACAAACTAAAGAAAATCGTATAATAGTAACCAGGTTCTGATGAAAATGACGTAATGGTGGTGAAGGGGTAAAAATGACGTAATGGTAGTGAAGGGGTAAAAATGACGTAATGGTAGTGAAGGGGTAAAAATGACGTAATGGTAGTGAAGGGGTAAAAATGACGTAATGGTAGTGAAGGGGTAAAAATGACGTAATGGTAGTGAAGGGGTAAAAATTACGTATTGGTAGTGAAGGGGTAAAAATGACGTAATGGTAGTGAAGGGGTAAAAATGACGTAATGGTAGTGAAGGGGTAAAAATGACGTAATGGTAGTGAAGGGGTAAAAATGACGTAATGGTAGTGAAGGGGTAAACATTACGTAATGGTAGTGAAGGGGTAACAATTAAAAGATCATAGATGTAATGTTTTTTTTTTTTTTTTTTTTCCCTATGTCTAAGAGCCTTCCCCCGGTACTTAGTAAATCCATGCAGAGCTGTTCATCCTCTTCAATATTTCTTGCATTTGCTTTAAGTGAGAGAGACAGAGAGAGAGATGTAGTTGATTTAAAGGAAAGGGAAAGCGCGTGTGAGAATGTGTGAGTGGTGGTTGGCTTAAAGGAGAGAGAGAAAGACGTGGGTGCTTTAAAGGGAAGCTCTATGACAAGCTCTAGAAGGCGTTATTGTGAGTTGAGCTCTATATTGAAAGATTGGTTGGGTAAATATCCAGACAAGTTAAATGATGGAGTAAAATATATTAACCAGTAGTTAATAGGAAAAATACTAATATACTCAATAAAATGGGATGATCTATAAATAGCTAATATATATACAGTATATATATTTATATATATTATATCATATCTCACAAACACACGTGAGCTACTAAATGTTTTTATACTCTCAGCAGGGCTCGAACCACCAAAAGCCAGAAAGATTGTTTTTGTTGTTGTTGTTGTTCCCCAAGCTGCCTGGCCGAACAGCCCCAAGGCCCCGAGCAAAGCCAAGGCCATAACCGAGCGCCCCCACAGAACCCTCCCTGCCGACCACAATAAAGCCTGGGTGACCGAAGCCACTCCATGGCGGGGAGCTGAGGAGGGTGCGGAAACACCCGGGAAACCAAAGCCCCACCCAGGGCCCTGTGCCCCTCAACAATTATGAAGAGAAAGTTGAGGGGCAAAGGAAAAATGTGACGCTTTGACTTCCAATCTTGGTAAATTGGGAGGTCAATCCACGGAAGAGACACCGTCACTTGAGATCTAGAAAATATATAAGTAAAAGGAACAGTCAGAGTAAGCTTTGGGTATGGCAGAGATCGCTCAGTTCTCACTCTGATAGACCAGCCCATCACCACATGACTAGAACCCAATCCTCTCAGCATCAGCTAGGAAAGGCCCTAGAAAGCCACCTGTGGCGGGGGGATAGCTCCCCTATTTCAACCCTTTTCGGGGTTGGGCACCCGCCATCCAAAAATATTGTTAATGCTTTAACCAACTCTCCCAGGCCGCGATCAAGGAAACAACCTTTTCCTATAATTATGTATTAAGGATAAGGGAAATACTAGGAGGGCGGGGGGGGGGGGGACTATTACTACAATCAGTGTCCTTCAGAGCTCTCAGTGCATACTCTCTCCCTTGCGGCGAGTGCGAGGCACCCTCCTTTCATCACAGTCCCACTCCTATTCTGACCAGCTCTCCAACCCAAGAATTGGCACATTTTATCAGTCTTTATTCTACTCAACAAGTGAACTCTCGAACTCTCTCCCTCAATCAATTTGTCCTTCAACCTATGACTTAAGCTGATTCAATCTGTGTGTATCCAGGCATTTTGACTCCAACATCCCTTGAATTTGGCTCTGTCAATCTTTTGGCTTTGGGGAAGATACTCGTTACAGGCAACGTGCCCTTTGTCTCCTTCATACACAGAAGGAAAAAAACCCAATGGGTTAAAAAATCGCCTATAGGTAGCCAGCCAGAACATGATAAAGAAACTGTGATCGTACTGAAAGTGATAGGTCACATAATGGAATAAACTGACCTTTGGGTTTTGGTTGGACTGTGGGTGGGGAGTGTCGTCATATATATTGGGGGAGCTTAAAATATGAGAGAGAGAGAGAGCGAGAAAGTGTGTGTATATGTGTGTTGGGGAGAGAGAGAGAGAGTGTGTGTGTGTGTAACTGTGTGAATGAGAGAGAGAGATTCCACACATTGATTAGTGGTACTTAACAGACAGTATGAGGTTGAACCAGGAACGCAAGATAGAGTTAAGAGGAATAATCGTGTACCAGTAGTTGAAATAGATATGAATGAGCACTTAAGACGGATGCAAGCCCTGTGCGATGCTGACACTATCGAGCTAGTTCAGTAGATCATAATTATATCTCCAACTTGCGTGCCTTTTTGGGTCCGTGGCCGTATTTACATGTGTATTTACAATAACCTTCACAACATTTTGCAAACACAGACAGACAGATACCCGGGGGTGATGCTAATACCTTGTTCTTCACACCTCAGGCGGCGCACAAGGTAAATATATATACTGTCTCTGTCGAAGGGTTTATGGGGGTCAGGGGAGAGAGAGAGACAGAGAGAGAGGGGGAAGAGGGAGAGAGTTACTGAGTTCATTTTTCCGTGTATGCGAGAAAGAAAAAAATTGTATTAGGGACACAGTGGGAGAGAAGAGAGAGAGGGGGGGGGGGAAAGGAGGGAGGAGGAGGAGGACAGAGTTACTTAGTTCATTTTTGTGTGTATGCGAGAGAAAAAAAGTGTTTGTGTTAGTGACAGTGACAGAGAAGAGAGAGGCAGGGAGAGGGAGAAAGAGAGGGACAGGTGGAAGGAGATAGGGAGAGGAAGAAAAGGGAGCGAGAGAGAGAGAGAGAGAGGGGGGGGGGCTGGAGATAGGGAGAGGGAAAATGGGAACAGTTAGTTAATTGTTGCGTGTATATAGAAAAACAAGTTTGTGTGTGAGAGTGTACAAAGGAAAACAAGCAAAAACAGGTTTTGCGACCCCTCAAGGTTACTTGCCCTCCAAAATACTACTGTTTCTAGGGTCCAACAATAGTTCAGAGAGATAGAGATGTGAAAACCAAATACCTAGCAGGGAAGGGGGACAATATTAAAGAAATAGCACAATTAAGGAAATAATTTGTTCGTTTACAATGCAGTCAACCTTGTATTCAGAGCAAGGTGCTTGTCAAGGCGAACTTTGAAGGAATCAACGGTGTTGCAGTCTATAACATCTCGGGGAAGTCCATTCTACAATTTGACGACTCAATTTTAAAAAGAAATTCTTGGATTCGTGTGAGTTGAATGATTTACCAATTATTTTGCAACCATTTCCCCGTGTGTAATTTGATCAATCGTAAATCTTTACTACAGTACATATTGCCGATGCCTCTGAGGATTTTAAAAACTTGAATTAGGTCGCCTCTTAATCTATGCTCTGTTAGGGGGAACAGATGTAATTCTTCAAGACGTTCCTCATATGGTTTGTTCTTTAGACGGGTATCATTCTAGTGACTCAGCGTTGAACACTTTCCAGTTTGTCTATATCCTTTTGATAGTAAGGGGGTGTTGAGAGAGAGAGAGTGTGTGTGTGATAACGTATGAGAGAGAGAGAGAGGAGGGGGGTTGAGGGAAAGGAAAGGTTTTATGGAGTGATGGGGGGGGGGGGGGGGGAGAAAGAAGATAAGTTTTGTCAAGAAAGTACGAAGAGAGGATGTGGCCCAGAAGACAGGTGAGAGAGAGAGAGAGAGAGAGATGTGTGTGTGAGAGAGAGTTGCATTGCTTTATATATATCACTGGCCACACAGATCTTACGGTCCTAGCGAGATCGTCAATCCTATATTTAGTATATATAGTATACAGTATACTATATATATATATATATACGTAGGGTACATAGCACCCGCCTTGCAACACAATCCCACCCCTACTCTGTGCAACTCTCCAAGCCAAGAGTGAAACGCTATTCTCAGACTTTCTTCTATTCAACTGCTGAGCTCTGGAACTCTCTTCCAGAATCAGTCTTTCCCTCTTCCTATGACTTAAATTGCTTCAAACTCCGTGTGTCCAAGCATTTTAGCTCGAACGTCCCTTGATTTCGGCCCTGTCACTCTTTGAAATCTGGGGGAGGCACTCGTTGCAGGCAGTTATGCCTTTTGTGTCCCTCATTCACATAGAGAAAAAAAATATATATACCGGTATATATATATACGGAGCGAGAGAGGAGGGGGAGAGGTAGGGATAGTTAGTTAGTTAGTGAAAGTTTGCCTGTGTATGAGAGAAAAAGTGTGTGTGTGTGTGTGTGTGTGTATAAGAGAGGGAGAGAGAGAGAGAGAAGATAAGAACAGAGAAAAAGAGAGATTAAAGATAAGTAGAGAGAGAGATTAGAGACAGATAGAGATAAAAGATAACCATATACAGTACATCCTCCCACCAACTTGCCACCACCGTTACCATGACAACAGCTGATAACAAGCCGCGGGGTCTGTAGCACGCATATCTCCGCCACCCCAACATCTTAAGGGGAGAGGGGTTGTTTTTCTAGACCCCATCTCCTTCATGTTTAGCCCTATTAGTTTTCAGATTTTAAGATGTTTGCCCCACTAGTTTATCGATTTTAAGACCTTTCGCCCCATATATTTTTCAATATTAAGACCTTTCGTGCTATATAGGTGTTGATATTTTTCCTGGCGAACGATAGTGAGCCTGTAATTTTGGAAGAGGCCGGGACATTTTTCTACCGAAAAATGGGGTCCAGAAAAAGTAACTACCTCCCCCTCAAGGTATTCGACGTCGGTCGACGCGCGGGAGGTTGGCTTCACTGTATTACCCTGACACTCCCTCCTTAATATACTTCCTCCGAGGCCCTGGAGGTTGGCTTCACTGTATCACCATGACACTCCCTCCGTAATATACTTCCTCCGAGGCTGGGTGGTAGCGAGGAAATAAGAGACATTGATAGATTGGAACGGACCGGAAGGAGAGGAGTAAAGAGAATGGAGAGAGAGGGGATGGAAAGAAGAGATGGAGAAGGGGGAAATAGAAGCAAAGGAGAGGGAAGAAGATGGGTTAAAAGAAGAGGTGGAGAACGAGGAGATAGAAATACAGGGAATAAGGAACATAAAGGAGAGAGAAGAAGATGGGTGGAAAGGAGAGGTGGACTGGTCTTACCATTGATGATACTAGTTAATTTACTGTAAAGGGCGTCATCCTTATCAACATGGTTATGTAGAGGCCAGTACACTAGGATATTTCTAGGATAGTTTTGCAGAAGAACGTAGGAACACAAGAAATATGGAAATCTGCAAAAGGCTTACTAATTCGAGGTCTATACATAACACATAATGGCTTAACCGAATGGTGTACTGGAATAGATTCACTTAATCTTTGACATAAATCATCATCCCACCTCCTTCCCACACGATCCAGTCTTAATGGAACAGTCTAATTCCAGGAACGTCAAATCCCCTTACGTAACCCCTACTCTCGTTATCCATCCAAGATCATGTAATACCTACCACATCAAAACACTCTGAAACTAAGAATACTTGAAATTCTGAGAACTTTCGTGATGGATGTAGTGATGAAGGTACTAACGAGGGGGGGGGGGGGAGAGAGATAAGGGGAACAGATAAGACGTACTGAGGGGAGGATGGAAATAGCTGGGTCTAGGATGGGGAAGGGCAGTAGAGGGGGAAGAAATTGAGAACGGGGAAGAGGAGGTAGTAGTAAGTTAAAATAGGACTTCAGAGGCTATCAACCCTATTGGATTATTAACCCCTTCTGTACCGGCGACGTCTTTTTACCTATATTTTAGCTATATAGAGAGGATTTTGTGCAGTTTAAGAAGGATCTGTGGTAGTCAAAAGGGTCAAGTGAGATAGTTCGAAGCTTGTTAATTGCTGGAGGCCCTTTTGAAACTGAATAAGTTCGTCTAAATTAAGCTAGAATATAGTTAAATAGACGTTGCGGTACAGAAGGGGTTAAGCCACCACACTTTATATCAAGAATATCGTCAGGACTGGAGCCTCTCTGCGAAAACTCCAGTCCCTTCGGAGGAGGTATACAGAGTCGGGAGAGGGGAGATGGGTGAAGAGGAAGAGGTAGAGGGAGGTAAAGAGAGGAGAGGGGGAGAGATAAGGAAGGGAGAGAAAGAAGAGGGGGGAATAAGGAAGGGAGAGAGAGGTGGGAGATAATGGAAAAGCAGGAGGGGAGGGAACACGAACGAGAATGAGAGGGGAGGAATATGAATGAGAGAGGGGAAGGGAATGGGATGGAAAGTGGAAGATAATGGGAGGAGAGAAAGGTGGGTGAGAGAGAGGGAGAAGAGAGGAGGGAAGGGTAGGAGGAGGAGGTGGTAAAGAGCGGGAGGGGAGGGGGAAGGGGGGGGGGAGGAAGACGGAGGAGAGGGAAATGGAAGAGTATGAGAAGCAGAGATACTTACTGTATACTTATCGATGACAAGGGAGGAAGACGGGGGGGGGGGGGAGGGAAGGGGTGATAGAGATAGATAGAGAGAGAGAGAGAGAGAAGGGGGGGGGGGGGGGTGAATGGATGATTTGATTGTTTTATTGCGCGAAGTACAAATGGCTACACGAGTATCATGAATCCTTAAAAGGGCGAAGGTGCATACGCAATCTTCACCCTAATACAAAATAGAGGTGTTGGGGGAGGGGAGGTAGAGAGGGGTGTGGGGAAGGTAAGAGAGATAGAGAGGGGGGAGGGCAGGAAGAGGAGATAGAGAGGGGTGTGGGGAGGGAATGGGAGAAGAGAGGAGGATGGGGAGGGAGGGAGGGCGAGACACACAAACACTCACTGACCAGCCCTCCGTGCATCACATGACTCAGTGTAGCCTTGGCAGTGAGTGAGAAGAGACACGCCGCTCGTCGCTATCGATTATCCCCTGTGTCGCAGCGAAGCATGGCGGACCAGGCTTCGTTCGCGCCCATCCTCTCCCTCCCGCCGCCCCCTTACGCCCTTCCACCGCCCTCCCACGCCCCCAAACCCGCCTCTAGTGCCCCCGGAACTCTCTATGAAGCCCCCGAGCTCACTAGGCTGCTGTGAGAGCCAGCGGTAGAGCTCCAATCAGCGGTTTATAGAGCCATGGGAGCTTGTGTTGCTCGCTGCTTGCCGCTCTATGCTGACCCTAGGTGAGTGAGGCGGACTTACGACTATAAGATACCTGATATTTTATTTGTATTATTATTATTATTATTCTATTATTATTATTATTATTATTTTAGCTTTTGTTGTTATTGTTAGCGTATTGTAGAGATTTTTCTCTCTCGCTCCGTAGTTTTTTCATTTACCCTTTCCGGAAATTAACCCTTTGAAAATTATGACGTACTTTTGACCGTTTATTATGGCTATTATTGGACGATTGTATACAGTTTAGGAAGGATCTGTGGGACTTATCAGGGTGAAGACTATCTCCATTAACCCTCTGACTTCCACATACCCTTCTTAATCTGAATACAATCGTCTAATAATAGCCAGAGCACAATACAAATGCGTACTCTGATCTTCAAAGGGGTAAGTGACTCGTTATATTTTTAATTACTCGCTATAACTCGCCTACTCCATACCCTACTCACTCCATAATCTACTCGTTTTGTTCACTCATTCATTTCGCTGTCAACTCATCTCATTCATTTGTCTATCATTACTCATTCCAATCATTTCGTTGTCTACTCATTTCATCCATTCGTCTCTCACTCATTATGAATAATTTCCATTAATTTCGATGTCTTTTCATTTCATTAATTTGCCTCATCACGACTCATTCAATTAATTTCGTTGTCTATTAATTTAATTAATTTTACTCTCACTCTTCACGACTCACTCATACATCACTCTCCATTCATAATAGTTTAATTTACTCAATTATCCACTGACTCACTACATAGCCTCATTATATCACTCCTTAACCCTTTCAAGATCCGATGACGCATGTATTATTGGATTTGCTGGCTAGGATTAGACGATTTTATTCAGATTAGGAAGGGTATATGGAAGTCAGAGGATTAATTGAAATAGTCTGTACCTTTCTAATTCCCAATGGTCATTCTTAAGCTATACAAATAATCGAATGATAGCCGGAATAAAATGTCAAAACACGTCACAAACCTCAAAGGGTGAACAAACTTAATCCATTGTTCATAATTCACTCCATTCAGAATTTACTCGCTCTATTTTCCAGTCATTTCACCACAATTCATTCCATTCACAATTGACTCATTCTGTTGTTCACTCGCTTCTTGTTTAATCCACTCTATTCGTAATTTACTCTTGATTGTACATTTCTTCTTTCACTATTCATTCCCGCTGCTTTCAACCCATTCATGATTTATTCATTCTTTAGTATATGTACTCCCTGCCCTTCTCCACTCTCTGACCACTCGTTAACTCTTCACAAACGTACTTAAAGAGAGAGAGAGAGAGAACACGAACAGGTCATCATCCTTCATTCAACAATTAACTGATCAATTATAATATATATATATATATATACACACACAGAGAGAGAGAGAGAGCGAGAGCAAACAGTTCATTATCATCCTTCATCCAAATTTATGAAAAATAGTGTATTTGTAACCGTACCTAAGCCCCACCGACCACCCTACATAGTACCAAGGTTGTATCTATGGACCTTGCATAGTACTACAGCTCTCCCTACTACGCCTTCATCCATCATTAATTCCTTATCTCTACAGCCGCCCTGCCTTATCTCCATATCTTATCTCGCAGCCGGCTTACCTACTCGCTACCCCTTATTAGTTGCCTTGGTGTCATTCTAGCGGTGGCTCCAACTCGATTTGGGTATTCAAATTATTTGCGTTCATCTAGTTATATCCTTACTTTTTTTGTTTTGCTTATTCCCATGTTCACAATCAAAGGAGAAACAAATGCCTATATATATGATAATTTGAGTACAGATAATTTACTACCCGGTATATTTTCTGTGGAGTGATATGCTGCAAGAAGAACAATCGAGAAACTATCATGGATGAATGTAACTCCTCCAAATCAGGAAGAACAAATACGCACATGCGATTGACAACATTGATCGCATTTATTATTTATGTTGTTGATAGTGCACTTCGATTTACATTTAAAGGAGTATGTGGAAGACTAGGAGCATAGAAGGACGTTAAATGCAGTCTGACCATGTTCTCTCAAACTAAATTACCATCGCGGAATCAGCGTGTAGTACGAGTACGTATTGAAGGTGGTATTTCAGTGGCTATAGAAAACGGAACCCAGTGGTGACGTCACAATGTAAACAAACCGTCTTGCCAGTCCCAACCTGGGAATATTTTATCTTAGATGAGTCGGGGGACACTTCGTCGACGTATACAGACTAATAACACACATAACAAAGCCACTCCAACAGCTTCCTCTATCTCCAACACCCCTTCTTCCCTTTCTCCACACTTCAGAAAATAAGAAAAGTAGAATTTAGATACGAGGTGCCGTTGGAAAGGCTTACCCCTCAATGCCTTCACCTGACCTGAGATTATAAACCATCGATTATATTCACCGTATCTATAGTTATAATATTTGCTCTATGATATTATGGGTGGTTGGATTAAGGGGGGGGGGGGGGGGTAGCTAGCGTGCGTGTGTGTGGATCTTTGAAGTTTGTCATGGCTTATTGATCCGACTAGACTATGGGCGGGATTCTTATAAAACATGCATGAACTTTGAAGCGTGATCCGTGGCAGTTGTAAAGGCTTATCCCTCAATACCTTCACCTTCCATTGGCAGACTAATAACACACATGACAAAGCCACTCCAACACCCCTTATCCCCTTTCTACACTCTTCAGAAAAATAGGAAAAGTAGAATGTAGATAAGAGGTGCAGTTGTAAAGGCTTATCCCTCAATACCTTCATCTTGCATTGGCATTCGCTCAATAACCCTTACAGTACCGGTGCCGTCCTTTTAACTTTTATTCTGACTACTGTTAGACGATTTTATTCAGTTTAAAAAGAGCCTCCAGCAATTAACAGGCTTCGAACTATCTCACTTAACCCTTTCTACTACCCCAGACCCTTCTTAAGCTACACAAAATCGTCTACATATAGCTAGAATAGAATTACTAATACATCGCCGGTACAGAAGCGGATAATTATATAATAGCATAGTATAGGTTAACCCTTTCAGTACCGGTGATGTCTTTTAATTTCAGCTACATTTAAACGAGTTTATGAAGCTTAGGATTTGTTTTTATTTGTGAGTGAGGAAGACAAAAGGCAGAACTGCCTGTAGCGAGTGCCTCCCCCATAGTTGAAAGAGTGACAGGGCCAAAATCAAGGGACGTTCGAGCCAAAATGCCTGAACACACGGAGTTTGATGCAAATTAAGTCATAGGAGGAGGGAAAGACTGATTTTGGGAGAGTTCCAGAGCTCAGCAGTTGAATAGAAGAAAGACAGAGTAACGTTTCACTCAGGATAGATGTATAGTAGCCCAAAAATGATTAATTGAGACCGATGACTTATTTTTATTTGATTTCAGCTACGTTTAGACGATTTTATGAAGCTTAGGAAAGTTATATTCTACAAGGTTTCATTGAGATAGTCTGTAACCTTCTAATGGGTAGACGTCCACCCTAACCTGAATAAGATCGCCTAGTAGTTGCCAGAACACAATGAAAAGGATGTCACCGGTACTGAAGGGGTTAAGGTTGAGTTAGCCTGACCCATAGTAGTCGGTCAATATCCATAGTAGGCCTATAGGTTAAGGGGGATGGTGCAAGGGAGAACTTGTGTTAAATGACCCGCCTGTTAGTGTTGATTTCGATAGTGTAAAGGCCGCGTCATACAGAGGTCGACCGCGACCCGACAGTAACCCGAAGGCAATGACTTGCACTTTTCACCCGAATTCACCCGAAGTCCCCGAATGAGACTCGTACCCCGACTATGACTAGAAAGCAATTTGAATGCTACCCAAGGGACTCGAATGCGTCTCGAATACGAGTCTATGTTATCCCGTATATTACTCGAAAATAACCAGAAGTTGAACGGAATTGAATCGACCATGAGTCGAAAGCTAATCGACGGTGACCCGAGTAGCCGATACCAACCCGAGTTAAAACCGAATGAAAACCGAACCCCACCCGAAGTCAGGAACCCAACCGGAATGAAACCACTCCAAGCCGCTCCAACTGCACACAGGACTGCTTCACGTGGTTCCGCCCATCGGCTCGCGTTCGGGTTTGATTCGACTTGGCTTCGACTAGCCTTCGACTTACATTCTAGTCATTCGGATCACGATCGAGTAATCATCGAGTCTAATTAGAAATGTCGGACATGCATCGAGTCATTTTCTAGTAGTATTCGGGTATCCATCCAGTCATCATCCTGAAATTCGGGTCAGCATCGAGTAACAGTTGACTTTCGAACAAGTTTATGTAGGAATTTTCCACTGAGCATCGAGTCTAATTCGGGTTACGGTCTACATCATCGGGTCTAAGTCCACTTAGGTTCGATCAATTCTGGTATGAATCGGGTTAAAAAAAATTACTCGAAAGTTACCCGAATAGGTCGAATGCGATCAGAATATGGTAGAATGTAAGCCGAATACGACTCGGATGTAAATCGAAGGTAACTCGAGGATTTTGTAAAGTTTTTTTGACCCGAACGCACTCGAGGATTTCCCAAAAGTTAACGCATACACTAACTTTTGGCCGACTCACCCGAACATTCGGGTGATGACCAGAGCATGACTAGAACGACTCGAACATACCAGAATCATACCCGATGTCGCCCGATTATCGGGCCGAATACACTCGAACCGCAAAAATTTGAATTTTGTTTTGCAAGTCATTGCCTTCGGGTTACTGTCAGGTCGCGGTCGACCTCTGTATGATGCGGCCTTAACGCTGGAGTACCGGTATGTGAATATATTCTGCTATTTGGCCGATACGGTTTCCGCCGGAGGTGGTGCTGAAGCTGGCTCCATTGCTAGAGTATAAAGTGGCTGGGGGAAGTTTAGAGAGCTGTTGCCACTCCTGACCATGAGGACTCTCACTTCACCTTAAAAGGAAGGTGTATATCTCTTGTGTTAGGAGTGCAATGACCTACAGTACCGGTACCCTATGCCTCGGAGATGTGGCCAGTTAAAGCGGAGGATATCAATAGAATGGAACGGAGTGAGAAGAGAATGGTGAGATGGATATGAGGGGGTTAACCTCAGGGACGGGGTAGCAAGTGAGGAATTAAGAAGGCATCTGGGCATTAGGAGTGTAAGTGAAGTGATGCGCACGATAATAATCAGATAGGTTTCGTTAGGTTAGCCCAGATTGGATTAGGGTACACACGGATGCCATAGTCTCTAGCCCACCCATAAATATTCGTGGTTCTCGCCTTTTTCTAATTATGGAAGTATATCTCTGGAAACGAATCACATGAATATTGTTTTCTATACAATAACGACAAAACTATACAGTATGTTCTATTTATTGAAAACTATTAATTGAAAAGATTCTGGCCGAGCGATCGCAAGCCCGTAACCTTGAAGAAATTAGCCTTAGGTTGGAACATTTCCATGCTTGATTATCTTTGAGAAAATACTAATTAGGAGAAATAATGAGTTTACAACCAGACCCGAACCAGCTCTGCACGGAACCAATTAAAACTAATAGTCTTGGTGCATGTTACTCTGGAGATTTTATTTAATCAGCCGGAGGATAGGACGCGCAATTTAGGTTTATCGTTTGTATATACTGTAGTTTGTATGGATACTTTGTTTGGATACTTTGTATACAGTATATGGATAGTTTGTACATATGGATAGTTTGTACATATGGATAGTTTGTATATATGGATAGTTTGTATGGATAGTTTGCGTGGATAGTTTGTATGGATAGTTTGTTTGTACGGATAGTTTGTATATATGGATAGTTTGTATGGATAGTTTGTGAATAGTTTGTATGGATATTTTGTATGGATAGTTTGTTCGTATGGATAGTTTGTATGGATAGTTTGTATATATGGATAGTTTGTGAATAGTTTGTATGGATAGTTCGTATATATGGATAGTTTGTTTGGATACCGGTATTTGTATGGATTGTTCGTATGGATAGTTTGTGTGGATAATTTGTATGGATATTTTGTATGGATAGTTTGTTTGTATGGATAGTTTGTGTGGATAGTTTGTTTGTATGGATAGTTTGTGTGGATAGTTTGTATAGGCTATATGGATAGTTTGTTTGTATGGATAGTTTGTGTGGATAGTTTGTATAGGCTATATGGATAGTTTGTTTGTATGGATAGTTTGTATATATGGATAGTTTGTGAATAGTTTGTTTGGATAGTTGTATGGATAGTTCGTATATATGGATAGTTTGTTTGGATACAGGTATTTTGTATGAATAGTTCGTATATATGGATAGTTTGTATGAATAATTTGTATGTTAGCCGCAATACACTGAAATAAGGGACCTGTAACTGAAAGGGTTAAAAGTCCCCCCCAAATTACACTGAATGACGGTAATGAATGAAATCGGCTCCCTGATTAATTTGATCATCTGTTTGTTCTCATCGGTTTACATTCACGTCATTCTGAACATTGTAAACGGAAGTAAACGTCTCTATAGTTTTTGCAGTGTTCCTATTCTGCTTAGCTATTATTCTTGTATGATCTCACACACTCTCTCTCTCTCTCTTAGATTGATATGCAGGATTCGAAACTGCATAATAAATCGTAGGCTTGTCCACCATTCTTTAACTGTCTTCGTAGCGCAATGGATAAATGCACTGAATTTCGGTGTGAGCATCCTAGGTTCGAATCCCTGGACTGCCACATGTATTTGTTGATTTAATTAATTGAGTTTAGGAGTAAAGTCGGTTGGTGTAGCATAATAATACTGTTGCTATCATATCGAGTGTCATCCCTCATCACCACTCCATCAAACCCCCCCCCCCCCCCACACACACACTCTCTCAAGCCACTCTGGAAATATTAACCCTTTCGATACTGTGGCGCCATTTTTTTTATTTTTTGTGTGGGCTTTTTTTTTTCGAGGTAGTTTTATTAATAATATAGTCCATTCATTAAAGGTAGGCCTGTCATCGTGAACCCTACCCTCTGTAACTGAAAACGGGCTGGAGCAAATGGGCTGTAAATTTTCACACGCCTATTCTGACTCTTCCCAATTGGTACAAATATGAATTCGATTAATGAAGTCCTTTTATGAGTACTGAGAGGATAGGGTTAGGATATCTAGCCTACCTATAGTGGACAGGGTGTAGGAGAGGATATAATTATGGGAGGCAGAGGGTAAATTGAGATCGTTTGAACTCTTTTGGCTTCCGCAGGTCCTTCCTGGGGGTGTTTTTTCTGGATCCGCTTCTCCCTCGTGTTAATTTCACTCCATTAGTTATTATGTTCTCTCCACCAACCAACTCTACTCCTAATATCGATTAATGAAATTAACAACCACATGTGGCAGTCCGGGGATTCGAACCCAGGATGCTCACACCGAAAATCAACACACTATGCACTGCACCATTAGTTATGAGATTTTAAGACGTTCACCCCATTAGTTTGGCGATTTTAAAACGTTTCTTCTCATAGGCCTATGTCAAATTTAGACCTTTCGTGCCATTTAGGTATCAAATGTTTCCTGGCAAGCGATAACGAGCCTGCACATTAGAAGGAACCTATCTCTGGCCGGGACATTTTTCTACCGAAAAAATGTACAAATTTATCTCAAATGGGGGTCTTGGGGATATTTTTCTTAAGCTTGATGGAGGCCTGGGGAGGAAACTAAAAACCTCCCCCTAATGGATCAGTCACATACTGTAGGTCTAAAAATATACCAAAAATATTAGTGTTTCTCCTTCTCTCTCTACTTTATCATGTTCATTGCTTTTCCGATACTCTCATCTCTTCATTCTATAATATAATACCGTTTTCTTTTCTGCGGTCTCCAATAATGTTAGGTACCGGTAGTTAGTTAAAATAAGACTTCAGAGGCTATCAACCCTATTGGATTATTAAGCCAGCACACTGTAAGTCAAGAATAACGTCAGGACTGGAGCCACTTTTTGAGAACTCCAATCTCTTGCCAATAATGTAAAACAAAACAAAAATAATAAAATAGTCTGCCTCTTTCCACATTTGTATTAATTTGTTGTTATATTATTAGCGATCTACAATGATGTAAAGAAATTGAAGACAATAATGTGCCTCTCTCCACACTTTTTATTCTAATATATATATTCAGCTATCTCGAATAATTTAAAGAAAACTATGAAATAAAATGCCGATATCCACTGTTTATTTTGTACCGGTACTACATTTTAAGCGATCAATGATTTGTAAACAAAATATGTCTCTCTTTACTATTTCCTTCCAAATTTCCAATTTCCATGTATACAAATCTTCCACGCATCATATATATATATATATATATATATATATATATATATATATATATATATATTAGTAGTAATAGTATAGTACCGGTATTATTATTATTTATATTATAATTATTATTTGTATTATTATGTGGTTTAATATTTCTCGTTCGTTTTCCTTCCTTCCCAAACCAAATATTTCTCTCCCATCCGCACTCCATCATCTCCCCCTTCCACTCTCTCAAATAAGGTAAACAAGACAATTTTGGACTCTTTCTTGTCCCTTCTTCCTTGGCATTTTCCTCCAACATTTTCCATATTTTCTCCTTTCTTCCTTGCCTTTATCCTCCATATTACTAGTCTTTCTTTCTTCTTTGGCTTTCCTCTTCATATTTTTCTTCTTTCTTTCTGCTTTCTTCCTTGCCTTTCCTCTCCACATTATTCTATATTTTTATTTGTATTTGTATTTCTTCCTGGGTTTTCCTCCATTTTATTCCATATTTTTCTTCTTTCTTCCTTGGCTTTCATCTCCATATTTGTCTTCTTTCTTAGGACTAGGCTTTCCTCTCCATATTATTCCAGATTTTTCTTCTTGGCACTTTGCATAAATCCCTTGCCTTCCCTCGTTTTCAATCTTGCCTTCAACTCATTTTGTTTTCTTTTCTTTTCAATAGCGTAAGCACTAATATTCTGTCTCTTCTTTCTATTTATCTCCATCAATTCTCTCCCATATCTTCTTCGCCTTCTTTATCTATCTTCCTACAACCCATCTTTCCATCTATCTTCCTACAACCCTTCTTTATCTATCTTCCTACAACCCTTCTTTATCTATCTTCCTACAACCCTTCTTTATCTATCTTCCTACAACCCATCTTTCCATCTATTTGTTGCAGTAACGTAAGCATCAATTTATGTCTCGTCTTTCTATTCATCGCCATCAATTTCTCTTTGCCTTCTTATATATCTTCAAACAACCCCAAACAAACCATCTTTCCATCTATTGTTTGTCTTCAGTAACGTAAGCATCTATTTCTGCCTCTTCCTTCTATTTCTGCCTCTTCCTTCTATTTCTGCCTCTTCCTTCTATTTCTGCCTCTTCCTTCTATTTCTGCCTCTTCCTTCTATTTCTGCCTCTTCCTTCTATTTCTGCCTCTTCCTTCTATTTCTGCCTCTTCCTTCTATTCACCTTTATCAATTATCTTCCACGTCTTCTTATTTTCTCTTATTTGTCTTACTTTCACCAATTTAGCACCAATTTTTGCCTCTTTGCTATTCGTCTTTATTAAGTCTTCCTCATGTTCTTATTATTCTCTTCAAATACTATTTTTTTCCATTTTATTATTATTATTATTATTATTATTATTTTATTTTTTTATTTTTATTTTTTTTATTATTATTTATTTTTTTTCAATAACGTAATCCTTCTTCGCAAACACATAAATATTCTCTTAACCCGTTCAGTACCAGGGACGTCCTTTCCATCATATTCGGGCAACTATAAGACGATTGTATTCAGTTTTGGAAGGACCTTGTCTAGCAATAATAAGACTTCAAACTATCTCAACCAACCCTTTTGACTACCACAGATTCTTCCTAAGCTTCAAAATATCGTCTAAATATAGCTAGAATGAAATATAACGCGTCGTTGGTACTTAAAGGGTTAAGCACCAATTTCTGCCTCTTCCTTCTATCCATCTCCATCATTTCTCTCTCATGTCTTCTTCTTTCTTCTTTGCCTTCTTCTCTTCTCGAAACAACTCCTCTTTTCCCTCACCGTTCCTTCAACTGGCTCTACTGTCATGCAAAACACCACCTTCAACCTTTGTATCTTTACTCCCTGCTTCTTTTTCTTCGCCTTCGTCTTCTTCTCCTTCGTCTTCTTCTCCTTCGTCTTCTTCTCTTTCGTCTTCTCCTTCGTCTTCTTCTCTTTCGTCTTCTCTTTC
This sequence comes from Paralithodes platypus, assembly GCA_032716605.1. Classification (NCBI taxonomy): domain Eukaryota; kingdom Metazoa; phylum Arthropoda; class Malacostraca; order Decapoda; family Lithodidae; genus Paralithodes; species Paralithodes platypus. The sequence goes on from CM064517.1 coordinate 25,097,582, forward strand.
GTCTTCTTCTCTTTCGTCTTCTTCTCTTTCGTCTTCTCTTTCGTCTTCTCTTTCGTCTTCTTCTCTTTCGTCTTCTCTTTCATCTTCTTCTCTTTAGTCTACTCTTTCGTCTTCTCTTTCGTCTTCTTATCATTCATCTTCTTATCATTCGTCTTCTCCTTCGTCTTCTTCTCTTTCGCCTTCTTCTCTTTCGTCTTCTCTTTCGCCTTCTTCTCTTTCATCTTCTTATCATTCGACTTCTTTGTGTTCTTTTTTCTTATATTTTGTCTTCTTTCCATTCTGTTTCTTCCTCTTCAAATTCTTGTTTGTATCTTCTCTTTCTTCTTCTGTTTTCTTTCCTCTTCCTTTTCTTTTTCTTCTTCCCCTTCTTCAGTATCTCCTTTCTTAAATCTTCTTATATGTGTTGTTGTTGTCACGCTTCTCCTTCTTCTTCACCTCAGCACTTACCGGGATTGGAGAGCTTTATTTCCGAGGTTGCTCATCACGCCCAACTTTTGTATATGCGGTATTTTATAAGCAGGCTAGCTACCGGTTTCAAGTCAGCACGGCCAGGCTCCTAAATGGCCACAACTAACCAGAACGGTCACAGTCCTAAACGGCCACAACCAACCAGAACCTCAATCAGAAGCTAACTTAACCGAGAACCTAACTTAACTCAATCAGAACCTAACTAAACCGAGCACCTAACTTAACCTAACCAAACCTAGCCTGCGCTCATAACCCACATCGAGCCATATACCTAACCAAGCCCTAAATAGAACCTAACTTAACCGGGAATTTAGCCTAACCTAACTAAATCTAGACTAATTAGAGAACCAACACCTAACGAAACCCTAAATAAGCCTTGACCAGAACATCACGTAACCGAGAACTTATCCTAACCAAAACCTAGACTAGTTGTGGCCGTTTAGGAGTATGGCTGTTTAGGATTGTGGCCGTTTAGGAGTGTGGCCGTTTAGGATTGTGGCCGTGTAGGATTGTGGCCGTTTTGGGAGTGTGGCCGTTTAGGTGTGTAGCCGTTTATGGGGTGTGTCCGTTGAGGTGTATGGCCGTTTTTAGGGTTAGTCCGTTTAGGAATGTGGCCGTTTAGGGGTGTGTCCGTTTAGGGGTGTGGCCGTTTTGGGGTTATGTCCATTTAGGTGTGTGGCCGTTTTGGGGGTATGTCCATTTAGGAGTGTGGCCGTTTTGGGAGGGATGTCCTTTTAGAAGTGTGGCTGCTATGGGGTGTGTCCGTTTAGAAGAGCGGCCGTTTAGGGGTTTAGACCTGTTACGTAGACCATGGTATCTTTTATTTTTCTCCTGAGTTAGAGAGAGCGGTGATAAAAAGACTCGCAGGGATCAATACAACTCCTAGCCTCTCCAGCTCTATAGGAAAGGGAGATACATTATAGGGGTTTATGTAAGGGTGTGTGTGTGTGTGTATAGGAAAGGGAGATACATTATAGGGGTTTATGTAAGGGTGTGTGTGTGTGTGTGTATAGGAAAGGGAGATACATTATAGGGGTTTATGTAAGGGTGTGTGTGTGTGTGTATAGGAAAGGGAGATACATTATAGGGGTTTATGTAAGGGTGTGTGTGTGTGTATAGGAAAGGGAGATACATTATAGGGGTTTATGTAAGGGTGTGTGTGTGTGTGTGTATAGGAAAGGGAGATACATTATAGGGGTTTATGTAAGGGTGTGTGTGTGTGTGTATAGGAAAGGGAGATACATTATAGGGGTTTATGTAAGGGTGTGTGTGTGTGTGTGTATAGGAAAGGGAGATACATTATAGGGGTTTATGTAAGGGTGTGTGCCTGTCTGTGTGTGTGTGTGTGTGTGTATAGGAAAGGGAGATACATTATAGGGGTTTATGTAAGGGTGTGTGTGTGTGTATAGGAAAGGGAGATACATTATAGGGGTTTATGTAAGGGTGTGTGTGTGTGTGTATAGGAAAGGGAGATACATTATAGGGGTTTATGTAAGGGTGTGTGTGTGTGTGTGTATAGGAAAGGGAGATACATTATAGGGGTTTATGTAAGGGTGTGTGTGTGTGTGTATAGGAAAGGGAGATACATTATAGGGGTTTATGTAAGGGTGTGTGTGTGTGTGTATAGGAAAGGGAGATACATTATAGGGGTTTATGTAAGGGTGTGTGTGTGTGTGTGTGTATAGGAAAGGGAGATACATTATAGGGGTTTATGTAAGGGTGTGTGTGTGTGTGTATAGGAAAGGGAGATACATTATAGGGGTTTATGTAAGGGTGTGTGTGTGTGTGTATAGGAAAGGGAGATACATTATAGGGGTTTATGTAAGGGTGTGTGCCTGTCTGTGTGTGTGTGTATAGGAAAGGGAGATACATTATAGGGGTTTATGTAAGGGTGTGTGTGTGTGTGTGTGTGTATAGGAAAGGGAGATACATTATAGGGGTTTATGTAAGGGTGTGTGTGTGTGTGTGTGTGTGTGTGTGTGTCTCTATAGGAAAGGGAGATACAGTATAGGGGTTTATGTAAGGGTGTGTGTGTGTGTGTGTGTGTGTGTCTCTCTCTATAGGAAAGGGAGATACAGTATAGGGGTTTATGTAAGGGTGTGTGTGTGTGTGTGTGTGTGTCTATAGGAAAGGGAGATACAGTATAGGGGTTTATGTAAGGGTGTGTGTGTGTGTGTGTGTATAGGAAAGGGAGATACATTATAGGGGTTTATGTAAGGGTGTGTGTGTGTGTGTGTGTGTGTCTCTATAGGAAAGGGAGATACAGTATAGGGGTTTATGTAAGGGTGTGTGTGTGTGTGTGTGTGTGTGTGTGTGTGTGTGTGTGTGTGTATAGGAAAGGGAGATACATTATAGGGGTTTATGTAAGGGTGTTGGGGGGGGGGGGGTGTCTATAGGAAAGGGAGATACATTATAGGGTTTTCTGTAAGGGTGTGTGTGTGTGTGTGTGTGTGGAATAGTGTGTATGTATCAGAGAGAGAGAGTGTGTGTGAGTGTATGTGTATGATATAGTGTGTGTACTTTGTGTATGATATACGGTAGTGTGTGTATGTGTCAGAGAGAGAGAGAGAGAGAGAGAGAGAGAGAGAGAGAGAGAGAGAGAGAGAGAGAGAGAGAGAGAGAGAGAGAGAAAACATGTTTGTGGAAGGGTCCGTGTATTGTATGTGTGTATGAGTGCGCATGTACGCTGTGTGTGTTTCCGTGTGTGTATGGTCATGTGTGTATATGTATTATGGTTGTGTGTGCGTGTGTATAACCTCGTCCCGTGCCAGTTAACTTACGTAACCGAAACATAAAAATATTCTCTTCAGGGGGAAGTGCTCGTTTTTTGGTCTCTGTATTTATTTATTACTATAGTTTTTAGTTTCCTCGCTAGACCTCCATTAATCTTAAACAAAAAAAAAAAAAAAAACCTAGACCCCCTTTCAAAATAAATTTGTACATTTTTCGGTAGACAAAATTCGGCCGGGTTCCTTTTTATATTATCCATTTATCTTCGTTCACTATATTTTCAAGTTCTATTTTTCATTTAAGTTTGTTCCTTTTTCCCTTATATTGATGCTGAAGGGGGACTTAGTTGAGTCTTGCTGAGGCACTGTTCGCACTATACCAATATTAGCTTCTGTGATAACATGATGAGGCGGCGTTGTGGCTAGACTTTACCGTACTTTACTAAGGAAAAAGGACTGAAACCACTCTCTCTGTAGATTAATCGGGTTTTAAACTTGTATGTATGTAAAAAAATTAAGCTTTAAATCTACGACAATAAACTTCATGAACTTGTTTTTATGTATGTTTGTATATACAGTATGTATGTATATATATGTATTTAAGTGTTTGTATGTATGTATGTATGTATGTATGTGTGTGTGTATGTATGTATGTATGTATGTTTTTTTTCTTCTCTCCACATACCACTATTCTCGATCTATCCAAATTCCGCACCCTCTTCGCCCAATTTGTTTCCGATAATTCAATCACTAGCTTCCGTGTCTCTCATGTTTATTCGTCTGCGTTTTAAGGGGAGACGGGCCGTTTTTCTGGTCCCCCCTTCTTCCTCGTGTTTAGCCCCATTAGTTTTCAGATTTTATGATGTTCGGCCCATTGGTTTGTCGATTGTAAGACCTTTCGCCCCATTTCTTTGTCAATATTAAAACCTTTCGTGCTATTTAGGTGTCGATTTATTTCCTAGCGAACGATAGTGAGCCTGTAGTTTTGGAAGAACCGGCCTTTTCTACCGAAACATGTACAAATTAATTTAGAAGGGGGATGTAATGGATGTTTTTGTTTAGCTTGATGGAGGTCTAGGGAGGAAAATAATAAAACGATATATAAATGATCAAATAAATACCTACTCAACCCTTTAAGTCTTTTCAATAAAACACTGATTTTGCTATTTTGTTCTGCCATATTAATTTATCCTTCCATCTCTTTAACTCTTTCCATTGTAAATCCCACCTGTTTCTATTTTCTTCGTTCATATTATTATTGTTTTTGTTTCATCGCCTATCTTTTCATCAGTTTCAAATAATATCCCTAACGTTTTCACTGTTCTTCATTCATATTTTATTTAGTATTATTTATATACTCACAGATACTCACAGAAGACTCCTGGAAGAGGCTATCAAGCCTGTGTCTCCAGAACTTTCTGGATCACTACTGTCTCTGGGCTCTTTCCAATTCAAGTCAAACCTTTGCTATTTTTCATCTTTTCATATATATTTACTTTTTTTCGTTTCATCTCAACCCAACTCTATCCAGTAAAATTCGAAGCTGTATATTTTGTTATTTTCATGTGAATGATTCTTCAGTTCATCCAACCTTTAACTTCTTCTGATGTAAGCTGCCAATATTTGCAACGTTCTTCTTTTCGTATTAATCTATTTTTATTTAATCTCATCTTATCCCTTTATCTCTTTCCAATAAAACCTCTAACGTTTGCCATTTATGCTTTGTTTCTTGTTAATACTTTCGTTTCCTATACCTTCATCTCTTTCCAATGTAAGCCCAACTTTTTCTATTTTCTTCTCATCATTATTAGCCTATTCTATTCTGTGTTTGATTTTTATCCTTTCCTCTCTTTCCACCTATTTTGCCATTTTCTTAGTTGCATACTTAATGTATTATTAATTTCATCTCATGTTGGCTACTTTCATATCTTTCCAATATAAACCCTAACTTTTGCAATCTTCTTTTGTTTTAATATAATTTTCATTTCATCATAATTATTTTCCCTTCAACTTCCCAGAGACCCTGGTCTCTGGGTCTTCTCCTGGGTGACCTGGATGTGTGTGAGTTTGTGTTTTTTGTCTGTGTTTATTTTTTGTTTTATGTTGTTTTTGTGTTTTCCCTGTTCTTGCTCTGTCTTGAGTCGGCTACCCCCAAAATGGGGATTGGGCCTGAGCATATAGATAGATAGATAGATAGAACTTTCCAATTATAACCCAAATTTGCATATTTTACTTATTATTAATATTTTCTCCTATAATTTGATCTCTTTCCAAGGTACCGGTAAGCCTCAGGTTCTGGAATGTTCTTTATTTCTTCATTTCATCGAATTTTGCCCTTCATCTTTCCAATAACACCCCTTACTTTCCAATAACACCCCTTACTTTCCAATAACACCCCTTACTTTCCAATAACACCCCTTACTTTCCAATAACACCCCTTACTTTCCAATAACACCCCTTACTTTCCAATAACACCCCTTACTTTCCAATAACACCCCTTACTTTCCAATAACACCCCTTACTTCCCAATAACACCCCTTACTTTCCAATAACACCCCTTACTTTCCAATAACACCCCTTACTTTCCAATAACACCCCTTACTTTCCAATAACACCCCTTACTTTTGCAATTTTCTTAGTTTCATATTAATTTATTACCTGGTACTACTTCCATCTCCTCTAGAATACTTTTATCTCTTTCCAATGTAAGCCCCAACTTTCGCAATTTTCTTCGTTCCGTATTAATTAATTAATTATTCATCTCCTCCAGCCTTTCATATCTCTCCAATAGAAAACCTAACATTTGCAATTTTCTTCTTTTCATATATTTTCATTTTTCATTTCATATTATTTTTCCCCTAATAATAAACCTAATAAACCTAACTTGTGCAATTTCCTACATTTCATATTAATTTCTTGTCAAAAGTCCTCTAGCCGCACTACACCTCTTGTGTACCCAGTCACTACAGACGCAACAATTCAGTGTTAATCTAGAATTAATCTAATGGATGTTTATTTTATGTTTTATGGAGGTCTAGGGAGGAAACTATAAAAATTATTAATAAATTAAATAGTCGACCGAAAAGTGAACCATTCCCCTTAATCCACGTCTTCATAGTTTTTCTTCCACCATTTTTCACAATCCACCTTCCTCTTCCATACCCCTCACTTCATCATGTTTCTTTGAACTCTTTATCATGGAAGCCTCAACCGTAACCTTTGGCTCTCTTGTATCCTCTTCTTCCTCCTCCTCCTCCTCCTTTCTTCATTTTTCTTACGTCTTCAACTTCATCTTTCAATGTCCTTCGTCCAATCTATTAAGTCCATTTTATCTCTTTGATTGTAGACTAAGCATTTACTTTTGCCATCATCTTCTTATTCAATCCCTATTAACCCCTTCAGTACCGGTGACATATATTCATTACATTCCAACAACTATTAGCCGATTGTATGCAGCATAGAAAGGGTCTCCAGCAATTGACAGGCTTCGAACTATTTTACTTACCCCTTTTTACTGCCACAGATCCTTTGTAAGCTGCACACAATCATCTAAATATAGGTAGAATACAATTATAAGTGTGCCGGTACAGAAGGGGTTAATCCATTGTCTCTCCGTTTCTATTCCTCCATTCTTCATAATCCACCTTCCACGCCGCTCTCTTTATCATTTTCCTGGAGCTCATTATCATGGAAACCTGAATTGTAACCTTTGGCTGTCTTTCCTCCTTCTTCTTCCTCCTTATCCTCCTTTGGCTCACTTTCCCCCTCCTTTGGCTCACTTTCCTCCTCTTCCTCCTTTGGCTCCCTTTCCTCCTCCTCCTTTGGGTTCACTTTCCTCCTCCTCCTCCTTTGGTTCACTTTCCTCCTCCTCCTCCTCCTCCTTTGCTTCACTTTCCTCCTCCTCCTCCTCCTTTGGTTCACTTTCCTCCTCCTCCTCCTTTGGTTCACTTTCCTCCTCCTCCTCCTCCTTTGCTTCACTTTCCTCCTCCTCCTCCTCCTTTGGCTCACTTTCCTCCTCCTTTGGCTCACTTTCCTCCGCCTCCTCCTTTGGCTCACTTTCCTCCTCCTCCTTTGGCTCACTTTCCTCCTCCTCCTTTGGCTCACTTTCCTCTTCCTCCTCCTCCTTTGGCTCACTTTCCTCCTCCTCCTCCTTTGGTTCACTTTCCTCCTCCTCCTCTGGCTCACTTTCCTCTTCCTCCTCCTCCTTTGGCTCACTTTCCTCCTCCTCCTCGTTTGGCTCACTTTCCTCTTCCTCCTCCTCCTCCTTTGGCTCACTTTCCTCCTCCTATATTATTCTTCCTCCTCTTTGCTGTTTTTCCCTCTTCTCCTCTCCTCCTTTGGCTCACTTTCCTCTTCCTCCTCCTCCTCCTTTGGCTCACTTTCCTCTTCCTCCTCCTCCTCCTTTGGCTCCTTTCCTCCTCCTCCTATATTATTCTTCCTCCTCCTCCTCCTTTGGTTCATTTCCCTCCTCCTCCTATATTATTCTTCCTCCTCCTTTGGCTGTTTTTCCTCTTCCTCCTCCTCCTTTGGCTCTCTTTCCTCCTCCTCCTCCTTTGGCTCTCTTTCCTCCTCCTCCTCCTTTGGTTCATTTTCCTCCTCCTCCTATATTATTCTTAGTCATCCTTCCTCTTCTCCTTTTCCTCCTCCTTAATTTTCCCTATTTATTTTGTCTTCATCTACTTCCTTCTCCATTTAACAAAACCCCTTCGTCCATTCTTTTAAGTCCATTTTGTTATCGTTTCTTATTAATCCATTATCTCTCCCGTTTACATTCCTCCATTCTTCACAATCCACCTTCCCCTTCCACGCTCACTTCATCATCATTCTTTCAACTCGTAACCATGGAAGCCTGAACTATAACCTTTGGTTCCCTTTCATCTTTTTCCTCCTCCTCCTCCACGTCTTCGTCTTCTTTTTCCTCCTTTCCTTCATATTTTTCCTCCTCCACGTCTTCTTCCTCTTTTTCCTCCTCCACGTCTTCTTCCTCTTTTTCCACCTCCACGTCTTCTTCCTCTTTTTCCTCCTCCATATCTTCTTCCTCTTTTTCCTCCTCCTCCTCCATGTCTTCTTCCTCTTTTTCCACCTCCACGTCTTCTTCCTCTTTTTCCTCCTCCATGTCTTCTTCCTCTTTTTCCTCCTCCTCCTCCTCCACGTCTTCTTCCTCTTTTTCCTCCCCATCTTCTTGCTGTCCCTTTTCTTCTATTTTCTTCTTATTCTTGTTCTATATTCTTCTTTCTTCGTCTTCTTGTTTCTTTTTCTATCTTCCATCTGCATCGTTTTCCTTGTTCACATTATGCTCTTTCTCCTCCTCCGTTCCCCTCTTCCTTAAATAATCTTTTTTGTCTTAATTATATATCCTTATTATCACCCTACTTCTTCTGCTGTTTCTTGTTCTCTTCTTCCTCCTCCTTCTTATTCTTCTTCGTCTTCTTCATCTTCGTCTTCGTCTTCTTTGTTACTGTTTTTTCTTCAATATTCTGATTTTTCTACTTTTAATTTGTTTCTGTTTTTTCTTAATTTAATTTTGTTTTTATTGTTCTTATTTTCCTGTTTGTTTTATTTTTCTGTTTTTGTTTTTATTTGTTTTCTGAGCTAGAGAGAGATAGGTTGGAGCCTATAAAAAGCCTCGTAGGGATCAATACAGCCCTTCGCCCCTTCATCATCTATATATATAGCTCCGTGGGACGGTAGACAAATCATAGGGTTTTTTGTGGTGTGTGTGTGTGTGTGTGTCTCTGTGTCTGTGTGTGTCTGTGTGAGAGAACCAAAGACCGTGCGTGTATATGTGTGTATGTGGGTGTGACATTAGACTCATGATTAGAGACTGCGTATATGTGTGTGTTCGAGAGTGTGTATGCGTGTATGTGTGTATATATATATATATATAGAGAGAGAGAGAGAGAGAGACAGACAGACAGACAGACAGATATATATAACTGTTCCTCTCTGGTAGTCGTGTTGTCGTCCCCCAAACTTCTGCCGTATTAGTTGCTGTACTTTTCTTTCCCCGGACTTGGAACAGCCACAAACAGCTTCGTAAGGATCAACAGACTTTCTCACTTCATCATATTTTGTAGGAGTGGTATATACGTCATGAGCTGGGTTTTTGTTCGCGTTTTGTGTTGTGTTTTACTCTCTCTCTTTTCTTCGCATATCCTCTCTCACTCCTCTCTCCTCCTCCTCTGATCTCGGCGCGCTCTCTCTCTCTCTCTCCCTCTCTCTCTCTCTCTCTCCCTCTCTCTCTTCCTCTCTCTCTATCTATCTATCTATCTATATATATATATATATATATATACTGTATATATATATATATATATTCCTAATGCCAAATGGGTATAATATAAATATAGCTTCGGAAGGTCGGACACACACTTCTGGTCCCAACTGTACCTAACCATTATAATAAACAAACAAACAAAAACACCCAACCACCTTAACCTGGGTGTTGCTTCCACTCAGGTTAATTAACACAGAACAAAACATCGCGAAGTTTTGTGTCGTTTGCGTTCCTGTGTGTTGCAAGCTGTGTGTTGCAAGCTATGTGTGGGCTGTATTATATTATGGTGGAGACACATATACAATACACGTCATGGTAGTGTGGCTTATAAGGAGACATTTGTATTTATTATTTTATTTATATAGTATTATTATTTAAGTTATCTCCCTAGACCTCCATCAAGATTAATATGTTATTCTCAAGATCCTCCGTCGAGATTAATGTGTACATTTTTCGGTAGAAAAATGTCCTGGCCGAAGGCCGATTCCTTCAAAATTACAGGCTCGCTATCGCTCGCCATGAAAAATTCGACACCTGTATTTCATGAAAGGTCTTGATATTGATAAAGAAATGGAACGAATGGTCTTGAAATCGACAAATGAATGGGTCGAACGTCTTCAAATCTCAAAACTAACATGAGGGAGAAGGTGGTCCACAAAAAGCTACTACCTCCCCCTTAATTAAAAAAAGACTTCAAAAAAATGTAAGTGTTTTGTGTTGGTTGCGTTGCTGTGTGTTGGCAGCTGTGTGGGGGTTCCTGTGTGTTGGCAGCTGTGTGGGGGGCTTTGTTGTGGGGGAGCAACACTGGTAAAAACACTGGTATAACTTTTTAGCTAGCTCGGTGAGGTAGGGATTATGATATTATTATTATGATTGGTTTTACTGTTATTACTGGCAAATTTTTCTACCGAATAATGAACACATTTATCTCGAAGAGGGGTGTTGGGGGCATTTTTTTAAGCTTGATAGAGGTCTAAGTAGGAAAATATAAACTAATAATATATACAGACGTACTTACACTAATTACAAATCTCCCCTCAAGGCTATTATTAGTTAATTATAATAAATGTATATGTTTATTATAATTTTATTTTATCTTTTATTTATTTTTTATTTTTTATTTTTATTTTTAATAGCGATTTAGTCGCTTTGGTGTTGATAATTCTAATTTGAGGCGATTGGCTGATGGTCCAGTGTCCAAATAACATCTTTCAGTTACCAAAACAGACAAGAACTATATTATACAGTACAGTACCGTACCGTCAGCCAGTTAACTCCAAATATTGTTCTCTAGCCCAAAGGGAGCAAGCGCAATTTTGACGGGTAGGAAAGAAAGACAGAAATGTTATATACCGTATATAATATTATATATATATATATATATATATATATATATATATATATATATATACAGTATATATATATATATATACTTATTTACTTTTGTATAGAGGCTATTATTAGATGTATTTATATGACTGCCTGGGACTTGCGTGGTTAATTGTGGGTAATTAAGGTCTTAGCTTTTAGAACGTCCTCCCAAGACCGGATTTTGTATTTATTTACACTGCATATATATTCCCTTCAGTGATATAACGGTTGTCTTTCTCTTAGTCTGGTTGTCTTTGAACGATGTTATTCAGTTGAGGAAGGACCTGTGGGGTAAGGAATGTTAATGGTGATAGCGTTTACCCTTTTTGAATCCCAGAGGTCCTTCCTGAGGTGCGTCAAATCGTCTAATAGTAGCCAGAAATTCGTGTGGGGTAAACAAGATTAGCGAAGGTAGCTTTTGCCTATTCGATTCGTAAAGGTCATTCCTAAGGTGGGTAAAATCGTCTAACGTTAGCCAGAAATTCCAGAATAAAGGGAAAATATAACGATCATATTGAGAGAGTTTATTGTGGTATCGTAATTAATGTGTTAAGTATATTACTACATCCTTTAAAGACATGTTGTTGTTTTTTCCACCGTTTTAACGTATTTTTTTCCGGCAATAGCATGTTGTATGCATTAGTTTGTGAATAAAGACATGGTATGCACATCATGCTGCTCGAGTACAGCCAATTAACTCATCTGAACAAAAGCTTCCAGGTAATTGTATTTAGCTTATATTGCACATCACTGTCTAATCAAGGGCTACAGTATGTTGTTATACATGGGAGAATGGCGATGTTCTTAGGCTGATCACCTCCTAAAACATTCCTTGTTTGCTGTTACATGGATTTGAACTTAAGTGGCTAGTGGCAGTTTTTGTTTGTTTATCAATTAATTAATTTAATCATATATGTTTTAGATTCCTCGCTAGACCTCCCTCAAACTTTGATAAACACCCCCTGAAAACTGAAAACTAATGGGGCTAAACATGAGGGAGAAGGGGATCTAGCAAAACGACCCATCTCTCCTTAATATTCGAAGCGCCCCCCCAGCCCCCTCCCCCCTCCTCTTACCTCTTCTCCACTAATGACCTCCCCCTCTTCATAAAAGGACCACGATATGCCTCGCTCTTACTGACTTACTGGTTATTTTGAAAGAACTCGTATTTAAGTTTTTGTGATAGCTGGGGTTATATTTAATGAACTCGTGTTTTTATTTGTTTTGTGATGTTTGATATGCATTTAGTTCGTGATTAGTTACTTGTAATATTATCCATCCATATTTCTCCCATACCCTCCTCAAAACTATTCTTCCCTTACTATTATATATCCAATGTAATCCCTTCCTCATGCACCTTTTGTAATGTAATTCCTAATACTACTACTACTCCTACTAATAATAATAATATAATAATCATAATATTAACAGTAGTAGTAGTAGTAGTAGTAGTAGTAGTAAAAATCAGATTTATCCAACTCAGCTCTCACAATTTTTTCGCCTCAATTTTCTTTTCATCCGCCAATTCCTCTCCTCCCAATTTCCTCCTCGAATTGTACACTCCAGTTCCCTATCCAATTTCCCTTCTACAAAATAGCTCTACAATATACTTTCTCCAATTTCCTTCCTCCATTTTATTTTCCAATTGATTTCACTATTTCTTTGCCAATTTCCTTCTCAGATATCCCTGTCCAATTTTGTATTCTAGTTTTGTCTTATATTTCTGTTCCAATTTATTTTCCCATTTTGTTTCTTCATTATTTTCTGTTCCAATTATTGCGTCTTCCATTTTCTTTTCCGATTTTCTTCCCAATTTATTTCTTCCCATTTTCTTCTCCAATTTCTTTCACTCGCCTTTTTTCATCCATTTTCTCATATTTTCCTCTACTATTATAGGCCTACTTCTACATTTTCTTCCACCATTTCTTCTAACATTTTCCACCAATTTCTTCTAACATTTTCTACTTTTTTTCTTTTTTCTCTACCATTTCCCTTATTCCATTTTCTCCCATTTTCTTCTACCATTTCTTCGACGTTCTCCAATTTCTTCTACCATTTTCTTCCATTTTCTCCCATATTCTTCTACCACATTCCTTTCCAATTTCTAGTTTCTTCTTCTCCCATCTCCTCTTTCCTTAGCCAATTTCCCCCCTCCCCTCTCCCCACCCAAACCGTAGCATAAATTCTGGATTAGCTCCCCCGGTAACCGTCATGCAAATATTGATCGGAGGGAGGGGAGGGAGGGGGGAGTGGGGTAAGGGAGGGGGTAAGGGTGGGGAGAGAGGGAAGGGGATAGTAGGGGTGAGTGGGGGAAGGGAAGGGAAGGGAGGGTTAGGAAGGAGAAAGAGAGGGGGGTGATAGGAAGGGGAGAAGGGTGGGGAGGGAAGGGGGGGGGGAAGGGAAAGAAGGGTTAGGAGGGAGAGAGGGAGGTGGGGATAGGAAGGGGAAAAGGGTGGGTAGGGAAGGGCTGGTAGGGGGGTTGTAAAAGGGGAATGTGGAGGAAAGGGAAGGAAGGTTGAGGGGGAGGAAAGAGAATGTGAAGGGGGGAATGGAGAGATAGAGAGGGGAGGGGGATATCGAGTGGAGCAGGGGGAGTGGGGAAATTTAATCGAAGAGGGAGAGGGAACGAGGTAGGAAAGAGAGAGAGAGGGGGGGGGGGGCTAGGGAGGGAGAAAAATATGAGAGGGAGGAGGGGACGATCAGTGAGAGAGAGAGAGAGAGAGAGAGAGAGAGAGAGAGAGAGAGAGAGAGAGAGAGAGAGGGAGGGGAGGGGGATAGAAGACAGGTAAATTGAGAGGAAGGAAACATAGATACATATTTCCATAGATTTACATAGACACACTAGACACACACATCTTGCGAACACAGCGAGGTGGCCAGAACATAATATTTAGTAGATAACAAACCTCAGATAAATGGAAAATGGAAGAACAGGATAAGTAGCAGGCACGAGAGAGAGAGAGAGAGAGAGAGTTAGAGTTAGGGTTAGAGAGAGAGAGTTAGACAGATAGATAGGTATATATATAGATCAAGAGATAGAGAGAGAGAGAGAGAGAAGGGAAGGTGGAATGGGTGTGGTGGTGGAGGTGAAAGAAGAACTAGGGGTGTGTGTGGGGGGGGGGGGGGGGGCGCGAGGTGAATCGATTTTGACCCTTTTCTTGGCTAGTTACACCTTCCTTCCTGACAGACTAATACCACAGATTGCTCGATGTCAGAGGCCCAATAAAGGTCACCGACACAGAAAGATAATATATGAATTCTTAATCAGACAAGTTTTCATTTTGACACTATCTGGTCCGACGTCTTGGGGTAATCTATTATGTTTAATTTTTAGGATTTTGCTTGCTATTGCCATATTCGCGAAATGTAATTTAGTTTGTCCCCTCGACTAACAAAAACGCCTTTCCAGACTACTTTCAAATTGAAAAATGCCCCTCCCCCCTCCAGACCTCCTTCAAGCTAAATTGGAAATTTTTCGATAGAAAACTGTCCCGGCAGAAGGATATTTCTACTAAGAGGCTCGCTAGCACTCGCCCTGAAACAAATCCACACCTAAATGGGTTGAACTAGTGGAGCGAAACGAGGGAGTCAAAAAATCCCCCACCGAACCAAATAGGGTTAATGGAGTAGATCATGCGTAGCCTATCGTTGTGTCGGATTTGTTTTGTTTATGTTTGTCTATGTGAGTGAGGGAGACAAAAGGCAGAACTGCCTGTATCGAGGCCTCCCCCAGAGTTGAAAGAGTGACAGGGCCTAAATCAAGGAACGTTCGAGTCAAAATGCCTGGACACACGGAGTTTGAAGCAATTTAAGTCATAGGAAGAGGGACAGACTGATTCTGGGAGAGAGTTCCATAGCTCAGCAGTTGAATAGAAGAAAGACTGAGAATAACGTTTCACTCTTCAGGATCATGACCTGTTTTGCCCGTTTGTTCTGGCTAGCATTATACGATTGTATACAGCTTAGGAGGGATCTGTGGGAGTTAAAAGGGTAAAAACTAACGCGATTAACCCTCTGACTTCCATATCCCCTTCCTAATCTGTATAAAATCGTCTACAAAGAGCCGGAAAGCAGAAAAGAAATGCGTGGTCGTGGGCGAGGGAGTCCATTAAGAGGTTGTGTTCTACCTCCATCAGTTCAACTTTGTTTATCTCGACTAACAACAATATTAAGGGGGTACTGTTTTGTTTTTGGTCTATATATTTATATATTATATTTTATTTTTATTTTTCTCGTTAAACCTCCATCATGCTTCGAAAAACACCCCCTAGACCCCCTTTCAAGGTCCCGGCCGAAGGCCTGTTCTTTCTAAAATTGATAGGAGACTTGTAAGCAAAGGAAAAAAGAATACGGCAAAAATAATCGTAACTGATAATATAACAAAGCTCAGAATTACCTATGGAATTGGGTCGTAATTGACAAGGTTTGATATTACCAATAAGACATTTTGATTATACCCATTATACTCGGTGAATAGGGTTAATGAAAGGGGCGGAAGGAACAAATGGGGTAAGAATGGATGACGCTGGGTTGAAATTTAACTGCAAATTGGCGACTTTATTTAAAGCTTTCTTCGTGTCCTCCCCCCTTCCCTGAGCCTAGAGCGATCAGTAACACAATGGGTGGGCAGTGAACTCAATATGACAATTCTACACTATAGTTAACAAAGGTAGATAATCGTATACGGGATCAATAAATACATAATTGTAATCTCTCTCTCTCTCTCTATATATATATATATATATATATATATATATATATACTCTAACTGTGATGAGACCCCGTGGCGCAAATATTTGAAGAGTAAGTGGAGGACTGAAGGAAAAGGAACGAAAAAAACCCACACAGAAATAGCTGGAAAGGAGAAGTGGGGATCAGACGGAGGTAGGAATGGAAGGGAGGGGAAAGGGTTACACTGGAAGGAAGGGAGGAGGAGGGGTTGAGATGGAAGGGGAGAAATAGGAAGGAATAGGATTAGAAAGGGAGGAAGGGGAGTAGGAATGGATGGAAAAATTAAAGGAGATAGAAAAGAGACTAGGAATGTAATGGAC
>CM064517.1:25113577-25133577 GCA_032716605.1 Paralithodes platypus
TGTCTTTGAACGATGTTATGCAGTTGAGGAAGGACCTGTGTGGTAAGGAATGTTTAATGGTGATAGACGTTTACCCTTTTTTGAAGTCCCAGAGGTCCTTCCTGAGGTGCGTCCAAATCGTCTAATAGTAGCCAGAAATTTCGTTGTGTGGTAAA
The DNA here is from genome assembly GCA_032716605.1 of Paralithodes platypus. Lineage (NCBI taxonomy): Eukaryota > Metazoa > Arthropoda > Malacostraca > Decapoda > Lithodidae > Paralithodes > Paralithodes platypus. Next base: position 25,113,733 of record CM064517.1, read on the forward strand.
CAAGATTAGCGAAGGTAGCTTTTTGCCTATTCGATTCGTAAAGGTCATTCCTAAGGTGGGTAAAAATCGTCTAACGTTAGCCAGAATTCCACGAATAAAGGGAACAATATAACGATCATATTGAGAGAGTCTTAATTGTGGTATTCGTAATTAATGGTTAAGTATATTACTAACATCCTTAAAGACATGTTGTTGTTTTTTCCACCGTTTTTTAAACGTATTTTTTTTTTTTTTTTTTTTTTTCGCCCGGGCAATAGCATGTTGTATGCCTTAGTTTTGTGAATAACGCCATGGTATGCACATCATGCTGCTCGAGGTACCGCCAATTAACTCATCTGAACAAAAGCTTCCAGGTAATTGTATTTAGCTATATTGCACATCACTGTCTAAATCAAGGGCTACAGTATGTTTGTTTATACATGGGAGAATGGCGATGTTCTTAGGCTGATCACCTCCTAAAACATTCCTTGTTTGCTGTTACATGGATTTGAACTTAAGTGGCTAGTGGCAGTTTTTTTGTTTGTTTATCAAATTTAATTTTAATTTAATCATATATGTTTTAGATTCCTCGCTAGACCTCCCTCAAACTTTGAATTAAACACACCCCTGCGAAAACTGAAAAACTAATGGGGCTAACAACATGAGGGAGAAAGGGGAATCTAGCAAAACGAACCACCATCTCCTCCCTTAATATTCGAAGCGCCGCGCCCGCCCAGCCCCCTCCCCCCTCCTCTTCCCTCTTCTCCACTAATGACCTCCCCCTCTTCATAAGAAGGACCCACGATATGCCTCGCTCTTACTGGACTTACTGGTTATTTTGAAAGAACTCGTATTTAAGTTTTTGTGATAGCTGGGGTTATATTTAATGAACTAGTGTTTTTATTTGTTTTGTGATGTTTGATAGGCATTTAGTTTCGTGATTAGTTACTTGTGTAATATTATCCCTACATATTTTCTCCCATACACTCCTCAAAAAAACTATTCTTGCCCTTACTATTATATACTCCAATGTCATCCCTTCCTCATGCACCTTTGTAATGTAATTCCTAAATACTACTACTACTCCTACTAATAATAATAATATAATATAATCATAATATTAACAGTAGTAAGTAGTAGTAGTAGTAGTAGTAGTTGTCGTTAGTAAAAATCAGATTTATTCCAATCAGCGCTCACAATTTTTTTCGGGCCTCAATTTCTTTTCATCCGCCAATTCCTCTCCTCCCAATTTCCTCCTCGAATTGTACACTCCAGTTCCCTATCCAATTTCCCTTCTACAAAATAGCTCTACAATATACTTTCTCCAATTTCCTTCCTCCATTTTATTTTCCAATTGATTTCACTATTTCTTTGCCAATTTCCTTCTCAGATATCCCTGTCCAATTTTGTATTCTAGTTTTGTCTTATATTTCTGTTCCAATTTATTTTCCCATTTTGTTTCTTCATTATTTTCTGTTCCAATTATTGCGTCTTCCATTTTCTTTTCCGATTTTCTTCCCAATTTATTTCTTCCCATTTTCTTCTCCAATTTCTTTCACTCGCCTTTTTTCATCCATTTTCTCATATTTTCCTCTACTATTATAGGCCTACTTCTACATTTTCTTCCACCATTTCTTCTAACATTTTCCACCAATTTCTTCTAACATTTTCTACTTTTTTTCTTTTTTCTCTACCATTTCCCTTATTCCATTTTCTCCCATTTTCTTCTACCATTTCTTCGACGTTCTCCAATTTCTTCTACCATTTTCTTCCATTTTCTCCCATATTCTTCTACCACATTCCTTTCCAATTGCTAGTTTCTTCTTCTCCCATCTACTCTTTCCTTAGCCAATTTCCCCCCTCCCCTCTCCCCACCCAAACCGTAGCATAAATTCTGGATTAGCTCCCCCGGTAACCGTCATGCAAATATTGATCGGAGGGAGGGGAGGGAGGGGGGAGTGGGGTAAGGGAGGGGGTAAGGGTGGGGAGAGAGGGAAGGGGGATAGTAGGGGTGAGTGGGGGAAGGGAAGGGAAGGGAGGGTTAGGAATGGAGAAAGAGAGGGGGGTGATAGGAAAGGGGAGAAGGGTGGGGAGGGAAGGGGGGGGGGGGGAAGGGAAAGAAGGGTTAGGAGGGAGAGAGGGAGGTGGGGATAGGAAGGGGAAAAGGGTGGGTAGGGAAGGGCTGGTAGGGGGTTTGTAAAAGGGGAATGTGAAGGAAAGGGAAGAAGTGTGGGGGTGAGGAAAGAGATTGTGAAGGGGGGAATGGAGAGATAGAGAGGGGAGGGGGATATCGAGTGGAGCAGGGAGAGTGGGGGAATTTAATCGAAGAGGGGGAGGGAACGAGGTAGCATAGAGAGAGAGGGGGGGGGGGGGGGCTAGGGAGGGAGAAAAATATGAGAGGGAGGAGGGGACGATCAGTGAGAGAGAGAGAGAGAGAGAGAGAGAGAGAGAGAAAGAGGGGGAGGGGAGGGGAGGGGGATAGAAGACAGGTAAATTGAGAGGAAGGAAACATAGATACATATTTCCATAGATTTACATAGACACACTAGACACACACATCTTGCGAACACAGCGAGGTGGCCAGAACATAATATTTAGTAGATAACAAACCTCAGATAAATGGAAAATGGAAGAACAGGATAAGTAGCAGGCACGAGAGAGAGAGAGAGAGAGAGAGTTAGAGTTAGGGTTAGAGAGAGAGAGTTAGACAGATAGATAGGTATATATATAGATCAAGAGATAGAGAGAGAGAGAGAGAAGGGAAGGTGGAATGGGTGTGGTGGTGGAGGTGAAAGAAGAACTAGGGGTGTGTGTGGGGGGGGGGGGGGGGGCGCGAGGTGAATCGATTTTGACCCTTTTCTTGGCTAGTTACACCTTCCTTCCTGACAGACTAATACCACAGATTGCTCGATGTCAGAGGCCCAATAAAGGTCACCGACACAGAAAGATAATATATGAATTTCTTAAGCAGACAAGTTTTTCATTTTGACACTATCTGGTCCGGACGTCTGGGGGTAATCTATTATGTTTAATTTTTAGGATTTGCTTGCTATTGCCATATTCGCGAATGTAATTTAGTTTGTCCCCCTCGACTAACAAAAACGCCTTTCCAGGACTACTTTCAAAATTGAAAAATGCCCCTCCCCCCTCCAGACCTCCTTCAAGCTAAATTGGAAATTTTTCGATAGAAAACTGTCCCGGCAGAAGGATATTTCTACTAAGAGGCTCGCTAGCACTCGCCCTGAAACAAATCCACACCTAAATGGGTTGAACTAGTGGAGCGAAACGAGGGAGTCAAAAAATCCCCCACCGAACCAAATAGGGTTAATGGAGTAGATCATGCGTAGCCTATCGTTGTGTCGGATTTGTTTTGTTTATGTTTGTCTATGTGAGTGAGGGAGACAAAAGGCAGAACTGCCTGTATCGAGGCCTCCCCCAGAGTTGAAAGAGTGACAGGGCCTAAATAAGGAACGTTGGAGTCAAAATGCCTGGACACACGGAGTTTGAAGCAGGTTAAGTCATAGGAAGAGGGACCAGACTGATTCTGGGAGAGAGTTCCATAGCTCAGCAGTTGAATAGAAGAAAGACTGAGAATAACGTTTCCACTCTTCAGGATCATGACCTGTTTTGCCCGTTTGTTCTGGCTAGCATTATACGATTGTATACAGCTTAGGAGGGATCTGTGGGCGTTAAAAGGGTAAAAACTAACGCGATTAACCCTCTGACTTCCATATCCCCTTCCTAATCTGTATAAAATCGTCTACAAAGAGCCGGAAAGCAGAAAAGAAATGCGTGGTCGTGGGCGAGGGAGTCCATTAAGAGGTTGTGTTCTACCTCCATCAGTTCAACTTTGTTTATCTCGACTAACAACAATATTAAGGGGGTACTGTTTTGTTTTTGGTCTATATATTTATTATATATTATATTTTATTTTTATTTTTCTCTCGTTAAACCTCCATCATGCTTCGAAAAACACCCCCTAGACCCCCTTTCAAGGTCCCGGCCGAAGGCCTGTTCTTTCTAAAATTGATAGGAGACTTGTAAGCAAAGGAAAAAAGAATACGGCAAAAATAATCGTAACTGATAATATAACAAAGCTCAGAATTACCTATGGAATTGGGTCGTAATTGACAAGGTTTGATATTACCAATAAGACATTTTGATTATACCCATTATACTCGGTGAATAGGGTTAATGAAAGGGGCGGAAGGAACAAATGGGGTAAGAATGGATGACGCTGGGTTGAAATTTAACTGCAAATTGGCGACTTTATTTAAAGCTTTCTTCGTGTCCTCCCCCCTTCCCTGAGCCTAGAGCGATCAGTAACACAATGGGTGGGCAGTGAACTCAATATGACAATTCTACACTATAGTTAACAAAGGTAGATAATCGTATACGGGATAAATACATAATTGTAATCTCTCTCTCTCTCTTATATATAGATATATTATAATATATATATATATTATATACTCTAACTGTGATGAGACCCCGTGGCGCAAATATTTGAAGAGTAAGTGGAGGACTGAAGGAAAAGGAACGAAAAAAAAACAACTTCTACACTATAGATGGAAAGGGAGAAGGTAAGGGGAGAAAGAAGGAGAATCGGAAGGATATAAGTAGGAATGGATGGAAAAATCTAAAGGAGATAGGAAAAAGAGTAACTGGAAAGAAGGGAGGAGGAGGGATAACAGAGAAAGGGGTGGACATGGGAAGGATCAGGGTAGGAAGCTGGAGGAAAAAGGGACAGTGGTGGGGGAGGAATAGTGGGGGGGTGGGGGTTGGGGGGGTGGAGGGAAAAGAAGGAGGAATAGAGTAATGGAATTAAGGAGAGGGGAGGAGGAGAGAGAACAAAGGGGGGGGAGGAGGGGGGTGGAGGAGGGTAAGTGGGGGGGGTGGGGGGGGGGGTGGAGGAGAGGGGGGAAGGGGGGGAGGGGGGGGTGGGAAGAAAGAGAAGAGGGGAAGGAGTGCAGGGGAGAGATGAGGTGAGAATTGGGGGGAGAGATGGGGGAGGGAGCATGGAGGGAAGGGGAGAGTAGAAGGGGGGGGGGGAGGAAGGAGTAGTAGGCGGAGGAGGGGGGAGGGGAAATGGTAGGGAAGAGAGTGGCTATTATGAAGGGTCGATTATAGGGGGCGAGGGAGAGAGGGGAGAGGGTTTGAGTGAGGGGTCATTCTGTGTGTGTGTGTGTGTGTGTATACATATAGGGGGTGGGGGTGAGAGGGGTCATTCTGTGTGTGTGAGAGTGAGAGAGAGAGACCGAGAGACCGAGAGACCGAGACCGAGACCGAGACCGAGACCGAAATTGAATCTCTTCATTAATTCTTAACATAGTAGGCTACATGCATTTTGTTGGTTCCTTTAAGGGGCGGGTGGTTGCTTTTTCTGGACCCCTTCTCTCTCATGCTTAGCCCCATTAGTTTGCGATTTTAAAACGTTTGCTCCATCAGTTTGGCGAGGTTAAGACCTTTTGTGCCATTTATAACCTCCTTGGTTAATATTATTTAATTGGTTACCTATTACTTACATTTTTTACATTGTAATTTGCATGTTATGTACATATTTAAATTTGATTTACATTATTTACATTTTAATTACCCTACATTTAAATTTGTTACCCATTATTGTAATTTTTTTTTTTTTTTTTTTTTTTTTTTTTCTCCCCAACTACTCCCTCTCGGCTGTTCGGGGGTTCATATCGGGCCAGTATTTATGTCCAAGAGTCTACTAGTTGGTTTATAAAGTACATTAAACTTTAACTGACTTAATATATAACAGCATTGACTAAGTAAATGTCAATGGGGCACATAGAGAAGACTGGCGATGACAGGAGGAAAAGTGGAGCAAGCATTTTATAGACGTGGAAACTTGATTTTTTTTTTTAGTTTGCGCTCCAGACCTCTATCAAGCTTTAACACAAATAAATAAATATACATAAAATACAAAACAAACAAAAGAAATAATAAATACATAAATATATAAATACATAAATAAATACATACCCCCAAGACACTCTTTCGAGATATATTTTTACATGTATCGGCAGACCAATGTTACGGCCGAAGGCCGTTGCCTCCTTAGTTACAGGCTTCCTATCGCTCGCCAGGAAAAAATAGATAGCTAAATGGCACGATAGGTCTAAATATTGGCAAACAATGGGGTCCAAGGTCTTAAGATTGTCTTATTAATGGGAGAACGTCTTAAAATCACAAAACCAAGTCAAAATCTCCCCTTAAGATGATGGCGTATAGGGATAAATGGAAGGAAGTGAAGGAGGATGGTGGGATGGGTTATAAGTTAACTGTAAGGGAAGCTTACTTGCAATAAGTATATTGTGTGTGTGTTTATTGTGTCAATATTTGTGTGTGTGTCAATGTTTGTGTGTGTGTGTCAATGTGTATGTGTTTCAGTGTTTGTTAACATTGAATAAATATATATTCTGTGTGTGTGTCGGTGTTTTTATATGTGTGTGTGTGTGTGTGCGTATATATACAGTATATATATATATATATATATATATATATATACATATATATATATATATATATATATATATATATATATCAAATTAAAAAGGCGTTCATTGTAGTGAATCTACAATTAATTACTGGACGGTACTGGTAATGGAAACTAGGTCAGATTGTTATAGTCCATTGCTATACAGTATCAGCTATATTATATTTTGTGTTACTATATTAACAAATTTATTATTAGCATTATTAATATTATTATTGGTATTATTATTGTTGTTGTTGTTGTTGTTGTTGCTATTGTTATGTTTATGTGTTATTGTTTTGATTGTCAGTATTGTTTATATTTTCATACCGTGCCATTCAGCCAAGTAGTAGTCACTATTGTGTATGAACTATGTATACAAATATGATAATGGCAATATATAATTATTCTATGAGAGAGAGAGAGAGAGAGTGGGGGTGCGGGAGAGAAAAGTTAAGTATGGAGGAAGTGTGTCTTAAAGTTAATGTATTAAAGGAGAGAGAGAGAGAGAGAGAGAGAGAGAGAGAGGCAGAGGCCATTATTATATCAATAAATCAAATGAAAGTGGAAAGAGACGATTAGTTAAGATAAATGTAGATAAGAATGTTAAGGGACTTATATCTTAAAGTATAAAGTGTACACCAGCCAAAATTTGGGAACTAGGTCAAATTGAATTAATAGTGTAATATTAAATACTACTGTAGTATATACAGTATACTGTATATATATATATATATATATATATATATATATATATATATATATATATATATATATATATATATATATATATATATATATATATATATATATATATATAGAGAGAGAGAGAGAGAGATAATGTAAGTTAACAGAAAAGAGATACTACTATATATAACAACCTAAAGGAGGCTGGCAGTGAGAGGTAGAGCCTGGAGAGGGATTATGAGTGGGAAGGGCTTATATAATCGCAGGGATTAACATAGATTTACATATATACACTGACTGCACAAATATAGCGATCCCGGTGAAGTGTCATAGATTTACATATTATATACACTGACCACATAGATATAGCGATCCCAGTGAGGTGGCATAGATTTACATATACGGTATACACTGACTGCACAGATATAGCGATCACAGGGATTAACCCTCTCACGACCATATGACGCAGAGGTTGCCAGATTAGCAATAAGAAATAGAGTTCTCTCACTCTTATAATAACCTCTCCAAAATTAGTTTTTTGCCCACAGCTAACCCAAAGACAACTGCAGAGGTTAAAGTAACTAAACTAAAGGTTTCTAAATACCCCTGATGGTAACAAAGGATTTAAAGTATCCCTAATAGGCTCAACATTGCGTCAAGAACGTGAGAGGGTTAACATAGATTTACATATATACACTGACTGCACAGATATAACGATCCCGGTGAAGTGGCATAGATTTACGTATACACACTGACTGCACAGATATAACGACCCCAGTGAGGTGACATAGATTTACATATTGACAATGACCACACCGATATAACGATCCCAGTGAGGTGACATAATGTACATACTGTATATACACTGACCGCACATATATATCGATCCCAACGAGGTGGTTAGGAGTTAATTTTAGTAGACTTGTTAAATTAACTTTGAAAACTTGACGGAATGAATATAATACACCTTATGAATATAATACACCTTATGAGGAGGAGTGTTATATGCTATTGAATATAATACACCTTATGAGGAGGAGTGTTATATGCTATTGAATATAATACACCTTATGAGGAGGAGTGTTATATGCTATTGAATATAATACACCTTATAAGGAGGAGTGTTATATGCTATTGAATATAATACACCTTATGAGGAGGAGTGTTATATGCTATTGAATATAATACACCTTATGAGGAGGAGTGTTATATGCTATTGAATATAATACACCTTATGAGGAGGAGTGTTATATGCTATTGAATATAATACACCTTATAAGGAGGAGTGTTATATGCTATTGAATATAATACACCTTATGAGGAGGAGTGTTATATGCTATTGAATATAATACACCTTATGAGGAGGAGTGTTATATGCTATTGAATATAATACACCTTATAAGGAGGAGTGTTATATGCTATTGAATATAATACACCTTATAAGGAGGAGTGTTATATGCTATTGAATATAATACACCTTATAAGGAGGAGTGTTATATGCTATTGACAACGTTTCGCAGATAGCTTCTTCAATAACATAAAGAAACTGTCTGCCAAATGTCAATAAAGTGCTCCTCATATGATGTATATATGCATATAGTAGACATAGCAGAAGCCAAAGTCAGGGTTAGTGGAAGAAAGGGATACCGAAACAGTCGGCTCTCTCCCCACCCTCCGCTTCCTCCGGCAAATGGATGGGCAATGATAAAAGCTGGACGTAAATAGTCTTGCTGGTTTTGGAAATGGCATTGATACATTTATGGAAAGTTAGATGGTAAAGGAAATTGCCTGCATGCCTTCGTCGTTTTGCTTGCCTTGCTATTTGAAGACCTTCGCCCCATATTTTTGTTAATATAAAGACCTATTGTGCCGCTTAGGTCGAGAGAGAGAGGGGGGGGGAGAGAATTATGAGTGAGGGGAAATATGATATGTGGGAGAGGGAGAGGGAAAGAGAGGGGGGGGGGTTGATGGAGGGGAATTGGCTTTAAAGGGGTCAAGGCAAGGAGAGAGAGAGAGAGAGAGAGAGAGAGAGAGAGAGAGAGAGAATAAAGCCAGTAGTTTAGGCTAGTTTATTACGAAGGGAATGTGTATTGTGTAAGAGAGAAAGAAAGGAAGAGAGTTACAGGAAGTTACAAGGAACACTATGGTGGGGGTGCTCCGTATTATTCCTGCCTCATAGTTATATTATAATTATGCAGCTCCTGGTTTTTCTTAAGGCGGGAGGGGGTTCTGGATTTCCTTCTCCCTCATGTTTAGCACCATTAGTTTTGAGATATAATGACGTTCGCCCCATTGATTTGGCGATTATAAGAGCTTTCAACCCAATTCTTTGCCAATATATTAAGACATCTCCTGCCATTTAGTTGTTGATATTTTCCTGACGAGTGATACCGAGCCTCGAGCCTATCATTTAGGAAGAATCGGCCTTTGGCCGCGACATTATTCTACCGAAAACTGAATAGATTTATCTCGAAGTGGGGTCTTGGGAGTGTTTTTTTGCTTGATGGACGACTGGACGTCTAGTGAGGGAACTGAGAACAAAATATAAACAAATGAAAAAAATCTTCCCTTGAATAAATACTGTTACAAAAGTTTACATTAAATTTAGCTTCTATTTCTGGGGTATTTTTCCTGTACTAATCCTGCTACAGTTGTACCATAATGAAGTAACAAGGTTTGGTTATTCCTGAACTGATCCTGTAATAGAGTATCATAGTGTTAATCTATAAGTATAATTCTTGCCTGTACTGTGCGACTCGCTATATAGACACTTTTGAACACATTATCATATTAATATCGGTTATTTCATTACAACAAATACTTGGAATAGAGCAAACCAATATTCTTAGATCAAGAGAAAATTATTAACATGTCAAAGCATATATTAATGTTTTTTTAAATGCGTTGGTCATTTATATGATACATAGGGTAATAAAAACAAATTTATAAGGAGCCTAATTAACCCTCTACCACATATGACGCGATTTTGAGCCTATTGGGGATACTTTAAAGCCTCTGTTACCATCAGGGCTATTTAGAAACCTATAGTTTAGTTACTTCAACCTCTGCAGTTGTCTTTGAGTTAGCTGTGGGCAGAAAACTAATTTTGGAGAGGTAATTATAAGAGTGAGATAATTTTATTTCGTATTGCTAATCTGGCAACCTCTGCGTCATATGTGCGTGAAAGGGTTAAGTCTGAAGAAATAATAATGAAACTTATGATTAATGTATTTATTATTTGTAATGCATTTGTTTATTTATATTTTGCTCGCCAAAGAGGTGTTCAAGCCAAATGTCTTCATGCAATGAATACTTAAGGGGAGATTTCCACTTGAGGGATTTTTTTTCTGGACCCCTTTCTCCCTCATGTTTAGCCCCATTGCTTTTGAGATTTTAAGACGTTCGGCCTAGTAATTTGGACATTTAAGACATTTTGCCCCATTTCCAAATTTAAGACCTTTCGTGCCATTAAGGTGTCGATTTGTTCCTGGCGAGCGATAGCGAGCCTGTAATTTAAGAGCAACCGGCCTCCGGCCTGGACATTTTTCTATCGAAAAATGTACAAATGTATCTTGAAAGGGGGTCTAGGGGGTGTAATTTTAAGCTTGATGAAAACGTAGGGAACAAACTAAATACCTCCCCTTAACCACAGAAGCAAAATATACTGCTTGTTCATAAAAATAAATACGTTAGCCTTATCTGTCTCTGGTTGATATCAGTATTGGCTGTTATCAGATCATCAGTGTTATGATAGATGGATACCTTCCTTGTGTCATTATTATAATGCTTAACCCCTTCTGCACCGGTGACGTCTTTTTAACTTTATTCTGGCTGCTATTAGACGATATTATTACATTTATAATGGGCCTCCAGTAATTAACAGGCTTTGAACTATCTCACTTAACCATTTTAGCAACCACACATCCTTCTTAAGCTATAAAGAATCGTCTAAATATAGCTAGAATGAAATGATCAAGACGTCGCCGGTACAGAAAGGGTTAAGGGGAGGGTTTTATTTCCTCCTTAGACCTCCATCAAGCTTTCTATAAAATGTCACCCAAGATATAAATGTGTACATTTTTCGGTAGAAATATGCCCGGCCGAAGGCAGATTCCTCCTAAATTACAGGCTCGGTATTGCTCGCCAGGAAAACGTCGACCCTTAAATGTCACAAAAGGTCTTACAATTGACAGAAATGGAGGGCGAAAGGTCTAAATATTACCAAACTAATGTACATTAATGGAGTTAGAAATGAGGGAGAAGGGGGTCCAGATTTTTTTTTACTGAATATCTGCCCTTAACACCGACCTTTCTGTTATTTCAATACTGTAGCTTAAGTTACTACGTCATGTAATCTGAGAGAGAGAGAGGGAGAGGTAAGGCAAAGTAATATACTGTAGTTTAATTTATTACATATGAAATTTGAGTATAACGTAATAAAGGAGAGAGAGAGAGAGAGAGAGAGAGAGAGAGAGAGAGAGAGAGAGAGAGAGAGAGAGAGAGAGAGAGAGAGCAGGTGGAACAAGGAAAGATAGTTTTTAACTTGGCTTCTTTGAAGTGATATACTTTCACAGATTCACCTTCTTTCTCTCTCTCTCTCTCTCTCTCTCTCTCTCTCTCTCTCTCTCTCTCTCTCTCTCTCTCTCTCTCTCTTTTTCTCTCACTCTCTTACTCTCTCTCTCTCTCTCTGTTGCGTTATTTTATTCCCAGGTTAATTAGGTCTGAACAAACCCTTCTGTGCAAATTGTCTTCTTTTCTTATTCATATGCATTTTTTTTTTTTTTTTTTTTTTTTTTTACGACGCAGTATTATCATTGTTTGCATTGTTTTCTTCCTGTTATTATTATTATTATTATTATTATTATTATTATTTATTTGTATTATTATTATTATTATTATTAGTAGTAGTAGTAAGTAGTTGTTGTTAGTAGTAGTAGTAGTATTAGTATTAGTAGTAGTAGTAGTCACCCACACGAAATATTGAATTTTTGGCCTAATTATTTTGAACAGACTATACTCAGCCGGGAGAATAATTAGCATTTATGGCCTGATTATGATGAACAGACGAATTATTGGCATTATTGGCCTACCTATAAGGAACCCACTATACTCAACCAAGTGATATATCCATTATAAATATATTATCTCTTTCTCTCTACAGGTACCAGCCAGTCAGAAGTCGCTACCTCATAGAAGATGACGTTGTACAGGTGAGTTCATGGGTTTTATGGACTCCCTTTCTCCCTCATGCTTAGCTCCAGTAACTTTGAGATTTTAACACATTCGCCCTATTAATTTGGCGATATTAAGAATGTTCGCCCCTTTTCTTTGTCATATAAAGACACATTACACATAACAAACACACAACAAACACATAACATAACACAACAAACACACAACAAACACACAACATAACACATAACAAACACACAACAAACACACAACATAACACATAACAAACACACAACAAACACACAACATAACACATAACAAACACACAACAAACACATAACATAACACATAACAAAACACAGATCATTACACCACCACCTACAGAGTGCAGGCGTCATAATCCTCTACTGTGGGCGTCCTTACCTCACACCAATTACATTAATGGCCGCCCAGGATCAGGCGGAGGTATTGTTTTTATTAAGGGGAGGTAAAAAAAAAATTCTGGTACCCTTTCTCCCTCATGTCTAGCCCCAGTAGTTTTGATATTGTAAGACGCTCGCCCCATTAGTTAGGCGATTGTAAGACCGGTCGCCCCATTTGTCAATATTAAGTCCTTTCGCGCCATTTAGTCGCCGGTAATATCCTAGCCAGCGGTTGCGAGCCTGCAATTTAAGAGGAATCGGCCCTCGGCCGGAACATTGGTTTTAACCGAAATGTGTACAACTTTAATCTAGTATCTATTCTAGTGTCTTGGGGGTGTTTTTTTAAGCTATACAGTATCGAGGAAGGAAGAAGGAGGCGTGGAAAGCCGAGAAGATGGTATGGTATGGTGTCAGAATGTGTGTAAAGCGTGAACAGGGAATGGTTGAAGCAAACGAATTATCAAACGACAGGAATGAATGGAGGAAGTTTGTTAGAGTACATGAAGGTCTCTGGACCCTTTTAGATGACAAACTGGAAGATATTTATTCCAAATGTTGATGTGAAGAGACCTTGTCCGGAAGTATAACATCTGAAGTGAAGCCATTGACTTCGAGGACTGATGAGTGATTGGTGCGTCTGAATGCTTGTGTGCTTGCTTTTTGTGAGCAAACTGTTATATATGTTCTTCTCCTGTCACTTCTTTTTCCTTTCTCGTGTTTCTTGCTGATCCTCCCTACCCCTTGTGGGAGTAAGGGCTGGCTACTGACTGACAGCATATAGATCTAATGAGCAAACTTTAAGAAATATGTATATACCGTATATTATAATAAATACAAATATGAGACTATAATATACAATCAAACCAGACGTAAGAATCCGAAATAAACCAATAACGTCTGATATGTTTTGTTACCGAAAGAATAAATTATAACTTTTGATCCAATTTGTTTACCGCCAGGATAAACTCATGACTGTTATCACTTTGTTTAGCGCCAGGATAAACTCATGACTGTTATCACTTTGTTTAGCGCCAGGATAAACTCATGACTGTTATCACTTTGTTTAGCGCCAGGATAAACTCATGACTGTTATCACTTTGTTTAGCGCCAGGATAAACTCATGACTGTTATCACTTTGTTTAGCGCCAGGATAAACTCATGACTGTTATCACTTTGTTTAGCGCTAGGATAAACTCATGACTGTTATCACTTTGTTTAGCGCCAGGATAAACTCATGACTGTTATCACTTTGTTTAGCGCTAGGATAAACTCATGACTGTTATCACTTTGTTTAGCGCCAGGATAAACTCATGACTGTTATCACTTTGTTTAGCGCTAGGATAAACTCATGACTGTTATCACTTTGTTTAGCGCCAGGATAAACTCATGACTGTTATCACTTTGTTTAGCGCCAGGATAAACTCATGACTGTTATCACTTTGTTTAGCGCCAGGATAAACTCATGACTGTTATCACTTTGTTTAGCGCCAGGATAAACTCATGACTGTTATCACTTTGTTTAGCGCTAGGATAAACTCATGACTGTTATCACTTTGTTTAGCGCCAGGATAAACTCATGACTGTTATCACTTTGTTTAGCGCTAGGATAAACTCATGACTGTTATCACTTTGTTTAGCGCCAGGATAAACTCATGACTGTTATCACTTTGTTTAGCGCCAGGATAAACTCATGACTGTTATCACTTTGTTTAGCGCCAGGATAAACTCATGACTGTTATCACTTTGTTTAGCGCCAGGATAAACTCATGACTGTTATCACTTTGTTTAGCGCTAGGATAAACTCATGACTGTTATCACTTTGTTTAGCGCCAGGATAAACTCATGACTGTTATCACTTTGTTTAGCGCCAGGATAAACTCATGACTGTTATCACTTTGTTTAGCGCCAGGATAAACTCATGACTGTTATCACTTTGTTTACCGCCAGGATAAACTCATGACTGTTATCACTTTGTTTAGCGCCAGGATAAACTCATGACTGTTATCACTTTGTTTACCGCCAGGATAAACTCATGACTGTTATCACTTTTGTTTCCATGCAGCTGGAATTGGTGGGCGAGGAGGTAAGTTCATAATATTCGTGTGTTTTAACCCTTTGAGTACCAGCGACGTGTGTTTTAACCCTTTGAGTACCAGCGACGTGTGTTATATTATATGCTACCTAGTTTTAGACGATATTACTCAGCTTAGGAAGGATCTGTGGTAGTTAAAAAGGTTAGTTGAGATAGTTTGAAGCCTTATTATTGCTAGAGGTTCTTCCTAAGCTAAATCAAATCGTTCAAGAGTTGCCAGAATTTGATGAAGATGACGTCCCTGGTACAGTATGGGTTGATAAATAATCCTTTTGTAAATCGTGCGTTATTGATTAAGACACTCTAGCTCATTTCTATGGTAAGGGGGAGGTAGTCGCTTTTGTCTGGACCCCTTTCTCCCTCGTGATTTGCATATTACTTTTGAGATTTTAAGACTTTCGACCCGTTAGTTGGGCGATTTTGAGACCTTTCGCCGCATGTTTTGTTATCAATTTTGAGACCTTTCGTACCATTTAGGTTTTGTTTTTTTCCTGGCGAGCGATAGCGAGCCTGTAGTTTTAGAAGGAACCGGGAACTTTACAAATTTATCCTGAAAGGAGGTCTAGGGGGCATTTGTTTTATGCTTGATGGAGGTCTAGCGAGGAAACTAACAAATATATTAATAAATAAATAAATAGGCCAACAAAGCACTACCTCCTTAAGGGGAGATTTCCACTTGAGGGATCTTTTTCTGGATCCCTTTCTATCTCATGTTTAGTCCCATTGCTTTTGATATTCTAAGACGTTCACCTCATTAGTTTGGTGATTTTAAGAACTTTTGCCCCATTTCTGTCAATTTTAAGACCTTTCGTGCCATTTAGGTGTCGATTTTATCCTGGCGAGCGATAGCGAGCCTATAATTTAAGAGGAACCGGCCTTTGGCCGGGAAATTTACAAATTTATCTTGAAAGGGGCTCAAGGGGGCGTAATCTTAAGCTTGATGGATATCTAGAGACCAAACTAAAAACCTCCCCTTAAGGGGTAAGCTCCCTTCAGTTCGCCATAACTTTATAATATATAACTTATTTTGTAATGTGTTGCTTTATGATTGCTGTTCTCTTGCTCTTGTCGCGTTACCTCAATTACCTCAATTAGTACCTTGAGAGTCATTGTCGCGTTACCTCAATTACCTCAATTAGTACCTTGAGAGTCAAATCGGTTGTAAATAATATATTGATGTTTGTACCACTTGCGTGTTTCAGGATGGAAGGAAGTTGGAGCCGTAAACATCGATATTAAACTCAAATGCAATAATAATGTCGGTTTCTGATGGGTAGGAAGTATGATTAATGTTATCGTATGTATTTATAAATGTACTAAGACCGTATTATAGCGGTTAATTCTGCTAACTATCAATGCCTAACTCCAACTTCCTTATAGCTTGAAACTCGGATGTGGTGAACTCAACTTCCGGTTCTGTGCCTGTACCGGAAGTGGATCGGGTTAGGCCTATGTGCGGTGCTAGTGTATGTGTGTCCAGCTGGTGGTAAACTGAATCCCTTAACCCCTTCTGTACCGGCTACGTATTTTGTATTATTGTTCAGCTACATTTTGACGATTGTATTCAGTTTAGGAAGGATCTCTACCCATACGAAGGCTACCGACTGTTTCAATTGATCCTTCTAGCTAGTGTATGCCCTTCCTAAGCATCATAAAGTCGTCTAAATGGAGCTGACATCAAATATAAAATACGTCTAAATGGAGCTGACATCAAATATAAAATACGTCTAAATGGAGCTGACATCAAATATAAAATACGTCGCCGGTACAGAAGGGGTTAACAGCAAGTGTCCCGTTAATTAATAGATACAGTGTATATATGAAACTAATAAATCTCTATGTCATATTAATGCCAAGTTTTCATAATTAACGACACAATTCGCTACAAAATCTTCGTAATAACTGAGAATATGAAGATGGGGACATGACAATTTACCATCAGCTGAAGTAAAACCGACTGTAGTGTGTTGTGTGGAATTGGTATTTACCCTTGGCGTCACAGGAGGCGTGAAGTTCAAAGTATTGGCTCCGTCCCTGTGTGTCTGTCTGTCTGTCTGGTTGGTTGTATCTGTATCTAGAATGAAGTACTTAATTTCGACGACACCTAGTCCCTTCATTGGGTACCTGATATATAGAATCCCATTAATTTTGGTATACATTGGATGACACTCCTGCCGCCGCCCCCCGCCCCCTTTTTTTACCCCCCCCCCCCCCCCCCCCCACACACACACACAAATATACATATTAGATAACTATTGCCTGGTTAGTTGCTGACATCGCATGGCTAACAGCCTATCACCAGGCAATTGTTTTGAGATACGTTCTTTATGGCTTCTTTATCGCTGGCTAGCAATGAGAGAGAGTGTGTGTGTGTGTGTGTGTGTGTGTGTGTATGTAGTGTAGGGATACGACAAATAAAGAAGATAGCACTGTAGTATCGAGAGAGAGAGAGAGAAATTCTGCAGTAGGCCAAGGATAGCACTGAGGGAGATGTTTAACCCTTTCAAGAATATGATGCCAATTTGATCTTATGCTGGCAATGAACACTATTTAAGTTTAATTTATTTTATTTTATTGTATTTTATTATACCCCTTTGAATCCCAGAACTAGATAAATATGCTAAAGCAAATCGTGTAATGGTAACCAACATGAGACGAAAAGAGAATATTTACCCCTTTGACTAAGTAACACCCCGTTCTTAACATTAATCATCCATAACAAACCCCAATGTACTTGAATAACCTAATGAAAGCATGTGGTCCTCCCGGGATTCGAACTCGGGACACCCCACCCAGAATATAAGCATCTAAACCATTACACCACCAACACGTTAAAGAACAAGATCATAAGGTGAAGCAAATCGTGTAATGGCAACCAAAATGAAACGAAACGATCATATTTCCCCCTCTGAATCCCAGAACTAGAAAATAAGGTTAAGGGGGGTGACCAGATTTTGTTCTGTCCTTTTCTCTCTTTCTCTGGCTTGTATCCATTTGGTCCCATTCAGCCTACTGTTTTAAGACGTTTATCCCCATCCAGGTGTCATTCTTTTATTGGTGAGCGAGCCAGCATATTTTTTATTTTTGTTTGACAGCAGGCTAAATTTGTACATTTTTCGATAGAATTTTTTTTCCGGCGAAGCCGGATTTCTTCATATAATGCTGGCTCGCTATCGCTCGCCAGGAAGAAATCGACACCTAGATGGGGATAAACGTCTTAAAATAGTTGGCTGAATGGGGCCGAATGGATACAAGCCAGAGAAAGAGAGAAAAGGACAGAAATAACAAAAAGCAGGTCACCCCCCTTAATCAAATCGTCTAATGGTAACCAGAGAGAGAGACATGTGGCCTAGATTCCACTTGGATAGAGGATAATAAACACCCTCCTGGGCCATTTTAACTTGGGGATTGTTGCGCCGATACATCTGCTGTTTAAATGGACCCTTAATTCTCCGCCTTTTAACACCGATTGAGTGTATATTGTGCTTGCTGTGTGTGTGTGTGTGTGTGTGTGTGTGTGTGTGTGTGTGAAAGAAGGTGTTTGTATGTGTATGTGTGTGTGTGTGTGTGTGTGTGTGTGTGTGTGTGTGTGTGTGTGTGTGTGAAAGAAGGTGTTTGTATGTGTGTGTGTGTGTGTGTGTGTGAAAGAAGGTGTTTGTATGTGTGTGTGTGTGTGTGTGTGAAAGAAGGTGTTTGTATACGTGTGTGTGTGAAATGTTGTGTGTGTGTGTGTGAAATGGTGTGTGTTTGTGTGGGTGCGTTTGTGTGTGTGTGTGTGTATGAGAGAGAGTGAATCTACTGTAAATGTATGCAAGACCAATACTACTTAAGGTATATTATTGGTCTTGAGTGTATGTTTAACTGAAAGTGCACCTGTGTATGTATGTGTGTAAATATTGTATAATATGTATCGTGTGTGTGTGTTTGTGTAGGGGTATGCATGTCAGTATGTATATATGTGTGTTCTTACTTGTGTGTGTGAAAGTGTGTGTAAATGCGTGAAATCATACATGTGAGAGTTTGTGTGTGTGTGTGTGGGGGGAGGGGGACGGGGTTATATATGTGGGTGTGGGTGTAAGTATGGTATGTGTTTGTGTGTGCAATTGTGTGTGGACGAATGTGTATTTGTTTGAGCGTGTGTGAGTATGTGTACTAGCTGTGTGTGTGTGTGTGTGTGTGTATGTTGGAGCCTTTACACAGTCTCCGCGATTGGCTACGTCGCAACGCCCACCCATAAAGGCATATTCACTTCCAGCCAACACACACACACACACACACACACACGCACGCACGCACGCACGCACGCACGCACGCACGCACGCACGCACGCACACACACACACACACACACACACACACACACACACACACACACACACACACACACACACACACACACACACACACACACACACACACACACACACACACACACACACACACACACACACATAAAGGCATACTCACTTCCAGCCAACACAAACGCACACACGCACACTTCCAGCCAGCCTCTTCACACGCGCACACACACACATTCACATTTCCAGCCAGCAGAGAGAGAGAGAGAGAGAGAGAGAGAGAGAGAGAGAGAGAGAGAGAGAGAGAGAGAGGGGGGGGGGTATAACTGAATTAGAGCAAACCGAGCTATCGTATGGTTGTTGAAGAACCTAACTACGAAGAGAGAGAGAGAGAGAGTTACACAGAGTTACACAGACCACACATACATTGCGGTCCGGCCTAAATACTGCTAGACAGGGACAGTTTATAGTAGAAGAAAAGAACAGCAAAGTAGAAGGCTTTCTCTCCCCACCCTCCGCTCCCTCCACCTAAAAAGCCGAACCAGAAAGTAGGATGAAATTTAACCTTATGGGTCAGGAAATGTCCTCAAGGAAAGTATGTATAGAATATAGAAAGAAAATAAGCGGAATAGTCTGAAAAGGGAATTCACACTTGCCTACTGATTTATTCATATTGAGAGAGAGAGTGTGAGAGTGTGAGAGT
>CM064517.1:25141077-25156077 GCA_032716605.1 Paralithodes platypus
ATTAGTACAAAGAGTGAGGGGGAAGACAACATGAAAAGACGAAAACAAAAGTCGAAGCAGTGTGGAGAAACTGACGAACATTGGAAAAGACGAAAATTAGTAAAATGAGTGAAGGGAAAACAAGTCGAAGCAAAAAATATATAAGAAAAACAAAAACAAAGAAAGACACAAACATTGAAAAGGAGAGCATGATTAAAAGAAGTGATGGAAAAACAGAAGAGACGTACTAAACTCTGAACAAAAATTAACAAAACGGTACACGAGAGAAGAGAACGACAGAAACACGAGACTAATAAACGAGGTAAAGGAAAGACTTATACAAAGTAGAAATAAAA
Organism: Paralithodes platypus; assembly: GCA_032716605.1. Taxonomy (NCBI): domain Eukaryota; kingdom Metazoa; phylum Arthropoda; class Malacostraca; order Decapoda; family Lithodidae; genus Paralithodes; species Paralithodes platypus. The sequence goes on from CM064517.1 coordinate 25,141,413, forward strand.
CTCGGAAGTTGAAACAATGAAGGTGAAAAACTGAAAAAGACGAGATGAGGAACGGCTGAGACCCCAAGTTGCCGGCAGCCCCAAATTTCCCCTAAGGTGGATCAGCTGCCCAGAAAATGACTCGATGGAGGTTCAGCCAGGTGGAAACAGCCTCGCAAGGAACCACCAGGGGCCGCTTGCATCATGGGGTAGCTTTATCCTTGGGCATTAGAGGATTAGTGGCTGTTATAATTTACTTGGGGATGATCACCCTTAAGGGGAGATTTCCACTTGAGGGATTTTTTTCTTGACTCCTTTCTCCCTCATGTTTAGCCTCATTGCTTTTCTAATTTTAAGACGTGTGCCCCATTAATTTGGCGATTTTAAGAACTTTCGCCCCATTTGTAAATTTTATGACTTTTCGTGCCATTTAGGTGTCGATTTTTTCCAGGCGAGCGACAGCGAGCCTGTAATTTAAGAGGAACCGGCCTTCGGCCGGGACATTTTTCTACCGAAAAATGCACAAATTTATCTTGAAAGGGGGTCTAGGGGTTGTAATGTTAAGCTTGATGGAAGTCTAGCGAACTAACTAAAAACCTCCTCTTAATCAGTACAGTATCAGTGCCGTCCCTTCAATTGTATGCTGGCTGCTGTTAGACGATTTTATTTAGTTCAAGAAGGACCTCCAGCAATTACCAGGCTTCGAACTATCACACTTAACCCTCTTTACTACCACATATTTTTCTGAAGCTGCACAAAATCGTCTAAATATAGCTAGAATGTAATCAAAAGTACGTCGTCGGTACCGAAAGGGTTAATATATCAACCTCGTATAATTTACTAACCAACCACACCCAACTTAACCTATCAATAAACCTTGCCTCACCTAACCTCTCCTATTCTTATTTACATCAGAACCTAACTTAGCCATTATGGAAGATTTTGCCTGATCCTACCAATTTCGAGCAATGTAATTTTTAGTTTGTTCCCTAGGCTAACAAAAACGCCTGCCCAGACTTCCTTCAAACTAAAAAAAAAACCCATCCAGACCTCCTTCAACCTCCCCTTTTAACCTAACTAACCACACAACATAATTACCGGTATATTCGAACCACAGTATTCGAACCACAGTATTAGAGTATCGAATCCAACAGTGTAGCTCTTGTCTCTTGAACCAGGAGCCAGTAATCCTCAACTTCCTGGACCACCATACATACAAAGTTCAGGAAGAGAGGAGTACTTTTGACATTGCTATACCCTGTTCCAAATAGGTAGGTCACAACCCTCTAGCCTCTGTAACTCAAAAAGGGCTAGAGGAAATGGGCTGTAAATGTCCACACCTATTCATTTCTTGGCTGACCCTTCCCAAATGGTAGAAATATTAGCTCGATTACTCTATTCGTTTGTGAGTTATAGGGATTAATAATCAAGGGTATAGTATTTATTTCCTTGAGGATAAAAACAATTTGTGCCATTAAACTATATTAAAGCCACCCAGGGCAATTACTGTAGAGTGGTACTGGTCTACTTTATAATCAATTACTGTAGAGTGGTACTGGTCTACTTTATAATCAATTACTGTAGAGTGGTACTGGTCTACTTTATAATCAATTACTGTAGAGTGGTACTGTTACGTTATAATCAAAGACTGTACGGTAGTACTGGTACTGGTTCTACTTTATAATTCAATTACTGTAGAGTGGTATGGTTCGACTTTAATAAATCAATTAAGGTAGGAGTTTGGTACTGGTCTACTTTTATAATCAATTACTGTAGAGTGGTAGTCCTGGGTCTACTGTTGATCAATTACTGTAGAGTGGTACTGGTCTACTTTATAATCAATTACTGTAGAGTGGTACTGGTCTACTTTATAATCAATTACTGTAGAGTGGTACTAGTCTACTTTATGATCAATTACTGTAGAGTGGTACGGGTCTACTTTATAATCAATTACTGTAGAGTGGTACTGGTCTACTTTATAATCAAATTTAGCATCCAACAGTTCCATCTCTTTATTAACTAATCTCAGTTAAAATATAAGCTGCATTAAACACAGAAACATAGTGGCTTCTCATTGTTCCATTAAGTATCGATAATTTAGCTGCTAAGGGATTCAATTTGTCGTGAGCTGAAATTAAATAGAAAATAGATAGGTGAAGATTCTCCTAGCATAAACCCAGTGAAAATCCCTTCAGTTCCCAGGGAGAAGTGCAAGATGCGAGGTTCGTAAAAAACCTTGTGATATATGTTGGCCTGTAAAGAGACCTCGCGGGTGGTGGGTGGGTGGGCGGGCGGGTGGGTGGGTGGATGAAGCGGAAGTGATGGACGCCCGCACACAATACCGCCCGTCAGCTGCAAGGAACGCCCGACAAATATAGCGCGATCTATCATACGGGCGGCTTGATATGTGGAGTGTGTTTGCGTAGAGTATAACGCCTCCTCTTCTCTGTTGGTTATAAGATTTGTTCTATTGTTATCAACTCTGCTTAAACAGAGTGGTATCGCCACTCTCTCTCTCTCTCTCTCTCTCTCTCTCTCTCTCTCTCTCTCTCTCTCTCATAACCAATAAACCCTAGCCATCACACGGACAGCTTTATATATAACACACTTATTTTTAGAGAGCCTCCTACCCATTCCACTTCTCTTTTAGATACACGATCATTTCCATTTATTTTTCATGCGTGTCATCTCCCCCTCGTTTTCTTTCACAACAAATGAACACGATCGATAATATGGACGGTTTTATAGAGATACACTTATTTATTAATGACAACCCACTCCTCTTCCCTCTCTGGCTCTTAGTTACCGGTACCACATTAATGACAACCCACTCATCTTCCCTCTCTGGCTCTTAGTTACCGGTACCACATTACATATTGATTTATTTATGTATTGTTTTATTTATTCTCTGTATCCCTCTCAATGTCATCCCCTCTCACAGCTAATAAACCCAATCCACCACACGGTCAGCTTTATAGTACATACTCCTTCTCTATTGATGCAGTTGGATGATACAGATTTTACCGCCATGCACTCCCTTGATTGATAGGGCTAGGGGCGTGTCCTTGTTACAGGGACTTTACTGGACACTTACTTTTAGCTATAGTATAGTTTTCGATTATATTTTCACTGGTACCCCCTTCCACACCATTCTCTTCCACAGCAAAATTAAGGGGGTAGTGCTTGGTTTTTGGTCTATATATGTATGTATTAATTATTTGTTTAGTTTTCTCGCTAGACCTCCATCAAGCTTAGAAAAACACCCCCTATACCCCCTTTCAAGATAAATTCGTACATTTTTCAGTCAAAAAATGTCCCGGCCTAAGGCCGGTTCCTTCTAAAATTAGAGGCTGGCTATCGCTCGCCAGGAAAACATCGACACCTAATGGGCACGAAAGGTCTTAATATTGACAAACAAAATAAGGTGAAAGGTCTCAAAATCACTAAACTAACGGAACGAACGTCTTAAAACCTCAAAAACTAATATGCTAAACATGAGGGAGAAGGGGGTCCAGAAAAAGCGAGTAGTACCCCTTAACACGATCTAGCGTATGGACAGTTTTATAGAGATAATTATAGGCATATTTTGTATGGCACCCACTCCTCTGCCATTCGTGCGGGTTTGTTACAAGGCTGTTTTGTATTTATTTATATTAAATTGTATTGTATTATAAATTATTGATATTTCATTCATAGCCCTCCCTCTCGACCCCTCTCACACTAAATATTACTGATCAATCATGTGGACAGGTATATATATAAACTCATATATGTACAGTAGCCCACAGTATATCGCCCACTCGGAGTAGGCCACTCCTCAGCATTTATTTATATAATATATATTTTATATTTATTGTATTGTATCCCTCTTCCTCTCGTCCCCCTCTCACCAAATAGTTATTTTCGTTTATAGTTTTTTTGTCATTCATATCCCTCCCTCTCGTCCCCTCTCACAACCAATAAACCCGAGCCATCACACGGACAGCTTTATATATAACACTATTATTTTGTTCTCTCTCTCTCTCTCTCTCTCTCTCTCTCTCTCTCTCTCTCTCTCTCTCTCTCTCTCTCTCTCTCTCTCTCTCTCTGCGTTTAACCCTTTCAATCAAATGACGCAAATGTATGTTATATCTTGCCTTCTTAACCCTTTCAAGATCCTATTACGCATTCTTTTTCTGGCTATTATTAGACAAAACTCAGATTAGGAAGGGTAAATGGAAGTCAGAGGTTTAATTGAGATAGTTTTTACCCTTTTCATTCCCACAGAACCTTCCTAAGCTGCATAAAATCGTCTAATGATAGCCAGAATAAAGTAGTTAAATGTGTATGATTCTCAAGGGGTTAATATTAAAAATCAGTTTAGGAAGCACACGTCGGAGTTAAAAGATTTAAAATCGAACTGCGCAAACGGTCCAGCCAAACTGAACATGGTAACCTATTCGATATGCAGTATGTATGGCAATGTAGTATATTTATGCAGTATGTATGGCAACCTATTATTTATGCAGTATGTATGGCAACCTATTATTTATGCAGTATACATGGTAACCTATTATTTATGCAGTATACATGGCCACCTATTATTTATGCAGTATACATGGCAACCTATTATTTATGCAGTATACATGGTAACCTATTATTTATGCAGTATATATGACAACCTATTATTTATGCAGTATATATGGCAACCTATTATTTATGCAGTATATATGGCAACCTATTATTTATGCAGTATATATGGCAACCTATTATATATGCAGTATATATGGCAACCTATTATTTATGCAGTATATATGACAACCTATTATTTATGCAGTATATATGGCAACCTATTATTTATGCAGTATATATGGCAACCTATTATTTATGCAGTATATATGGCAACCTATTATATATGCAGTATATATGGCAACCTATTATTTATGCAGTATATATGACAACCTATTATTTATGCAGTATAAATGGCAACCTATTATATATGCAGTATATATGGCAACCTATTATTTATGTAGTATACATGGCAACCTATTATTTATGCAGTATATATGGCAACCTATTAGTTATGCAGTATATATGGCAACCTATTATTTATGCAGTATATATGGCAACCTATTATTTATGCAGTATATATGGCAACCTATTATTTATGCAGTATATATGGCAACCTATTATATATGCAGTATATATGGCAACCTATTATGCAGTATATATGGCAACCTATTATTTATATAGTATATATGGCAACCTATTATTTATGCAGTATATATGGCAACCTATTATTTATGCAGTATATATGGCAACCTATTATTTATGCAGTATATATGGCAACCTATTATTTATATAGTATATATGGCAACCTATTATTTATGCAGTATATATGGCAACCTATTATTTATGCAGTATATATGGCAACCTATTATATATGCAGTATATATGGCAATCTATTATTTATGCAGTATATATGGCAACCTATTATTTATGCAGTATATATGGCAACCTATTATATATGCAGTATGTATGGCAATGTAGTATATTTATGCAGTATATATGGCAACCTATTATTTATGCAGTATATATGGCAACCTATTATTTATGCAGTATATATGGCAACCTATTATATATGCAGTATGTATGGCAATGTAGTATATTTATGCAGTATATATGGCAACCTATTATTTATGCAGTATATATGGCAACCTATTATTTATGCAGTATATATGGCAACCTATTATTTATGCAGTATATATGGCAACCTATTATATATGCAGTATATATGGCAACCTATTAGTTATGCAGTATATATGGCAACCTATTATATATGCAGTATGTATGGCAATGTAGTATATTTATGCAGTATATATGGCAACCTATTAGTTATGCAGTATATATGGCAACCTATTATTTATGCAGTATATATGGCAACCTATTATTTATGCAGTATATATGGCAACCTATTATTTATGCAGTATATATGGCAACCTATTATTTATGCAGTATATATGGCAACCTATTATTTATGCAGTATATATGGCAACCTATTATTTATGCAGTATGTATGATAACCTATTATATATGCAGTATATATGACAACCTATTCTATATGCAGTATGTATGACAACGTATTATTTTGTATGCAGTATATATGGCAACCTATTCTATATGCAGTATGTATGACAACGTATTATTGTGTATGCAGTATAAATGGCAACCTATTCTATATGCAGTATGTATGACAATGTGGTATTTGTATGCAGTATATATGGCAACCTATTCTATAATTATGCAGTATGTATGGCAACGTAGCATGTCTGGCAACGTATTATTTGTATGCAGTATATAATATGGCAACCTATGTTATATACTGTACATATCTAGCATGGATGGCAGGGCTGGTCGGTCGGTCGCCCATCATATTATTTACATGCAGGGGATTTCTGGACCCCCTTCTCCCTCATGTTTAGCCCAAATAGTTTTGAGATTTTAAGACATTCACCCCATTAGTTTGGCACTTTTAAGACCTTTCGTGGCATTTTGGTGTCGTATTCTTCTTGGCAAACTATGATGATCTTGCAATATAGGAGGAACCGGTCTTCAGCCAGAACATTAGTGTCCCGAAAAATGTACAAATTTATCTCTTAATTGGGGTATTTTGTTAAGCTTGATGGAGGTCTAGGGAGGACACTAAAACTAAAATAATGGTAAGATAAATTACATTAACCCCTTCACAACCATGACGTCATTTTCATCGTATTCTGGTTACCATTACACGACTTTCTTTACTTTGTCATCTATCTATCTAAACGATGCAAATGGGTAAACGCGATCTTAATAAACCCTCTTAGTCGCATTGGTTCTTCTTAAACTGCAGACAATCATCTTATGTTAGCCAGAATCAAATACAAAAAGGCGTCATGGTACTGAAGGGGTTAATACATTAAGGGGGGGTCACCTGCTTTTTGTATCTTTCTCTCCTTTTCTCTCTTTCTCTGACTTGTATCCATTTGGTCCCATTCAGCCAACTGTTTTAAGACGTTTATCCCCATCCAGGTGTCGATTTTTTCCGGGCGAGCGATAGTGAGCCAACATTGTATGAAGAAATCCGGCTTCGCCGGAGACATTTTCTATCGAAAAATGTACAAATTTAGCTTGCTGTAAAACATAAATCTACACCTGGATGGGGGTAAACGTCTGAAAACAGTAGGCTGAATGGGGCCGAATGGATACGAGCCAAAGAAAGAGAGAGAGAAAGATAAACAAAGCAAGGTGGGCTCTCTTAATTAATTCAAATCTCCCCTTAAACTTGTGGCGAACTTTTGCAATTGGTCCCCCTCCCAAATTGAAGACAAGGTGCGGACAAGTTTGGAGGTGAATGTAAAACTCTGATCGTTCAAGGTTTAAGGGGAGGTATTTAGTTTGTTCCCTAGACCTCCATCAAGCTTAAAATTACACACCCTTGAGTCCCTTTCAAGATAAATGTGTACAATTTTCGGTAGAAAAATATCCCGGCCGAAGGCCGGTTCCTCTTAAATTACAGGCTCGCTATCGCTCGCCAGGATAACATCGACACCTGAATGGCACGAAAGGTCTTAATATGGGGTGAAAGTTCTTAAAATCGCTAAACTAATGGGGCAAACGTTTTATAATATCAAAAGCAATGGGGCTAAACATGAGGGTGAAAGGGGTCAAGAAAAGAATCCCTGAAGTGGAGACCCCCCCCCCCCATTAAGGGGACAGTGGGTATTTTGGGGGATCTATTTGTTTATCTATATCTATCTCTCTATCTATCTATCTATCTATCTCTATTTCTATCTCTCTATCTATCTATCTATCTATCTATCTCTATTTCTATATCTCTATCTATCTCTATTTCTATCTCTCTATCTATCTATCTATCTCTATTTCTATCTATCTATCTATATACTCAGGCCCAATACCCACTTGTCTTATATGTATTTATTTATTTAGTTTTTTTTTTTTTTTTTTTTTTTAAATTTTTTTTTTTCTCCGCAGACCTCCATCAAACTTTTAAAAACATCCATTAGATCCCCCTTCGAGATTAATTTGTACATTTTTCGGTAGAAAAATGTCACGGCCGAAGGCCGGTTCTTCCACAATTTCAGGCTCGCTATCGCTTGCCAGGAAAAAAATCGACATCTGAAGGGTCTGAAAGGTTTTAAAATTGACAGCAAATGGGGCGAAAGGTCTTAAAATCACCAAACTAATGGGGCAAACGTCTTAAAATATGAAAAGTAATATGAGCAAAGTTGCATTGTTCATTTTACGAGGCAAGCCCACAAACTCAAGCACAGGTCAACTAACTTGCTTTACAACATTCCTGCCAAAACACGACTAACACAACTGAGGGAAAACCCGCGCTGTTCCGAGAGTTATGATTACCGAGTCTTGGCTTGTCTCTCATTTGCATATACCACGCTCATACACACGCACACACAGCCACATGCTCACTCTGAGAAACTCGCGGTATGTCTATCCATCCATTTGTCTATTTTTGGATCTAGCTATCTGTCCATCTATGCATATGTATATCTATCTATATATATCCATCTATCTATGTATGTGTGTATACATGTATGTAATGTTTGTATGTATGTCTCTCTATATACAGTATCTCTATTTAATTATGTATGTATGTATCATAAATAAATATATATATATATATATATATATATATATACCGGTATATATATATGTACTGTATATTTAATGGATCAACCCTGGTATTTAGATGTCACCACTTAAAATGTATTTGGTCCATTCTTAAGCGATTTTATTCATCTTAGGAAGGACCTGTGGGAGGATGTAGGATAGTTTAACTAGTTTTCGTCTCATAGATTCTCAAAGGGTATTCGTAAGCTGAATAAAACTGACTATTGCTGGCCTAAATATCATAGAAATGACACTATCACACTTTAGACTTAACTCCTTGAGGATCATGACGCATTTTGACAGTTTATTCTGGATATTATTATACGGTTTTATTCAACTTTGTAAGGCAATTGTCAGGGGAAGGAGTGAGACAGTCTTTACCCTTTTCATGTACACAGATCCTTCCTAAGCTGCATCAAATCGTCTCATGATAGCCCGAATAAACTGTCGAAGTGCGTCATAATCTTGAAAGGGTTAATAGTGTTATTTAATGTTGGTAGGCAATAGAATATATAGACAAATAATGTTGATATGTATTCCAGTCTCCGTTAATGAAATCTGTCCAACATATATTTTACTTTATAATATTCGGAAATGTGTATTGGAATGTTGTCATTAGCATATGAAGTGATTATATAGCTCGGGTTGATATGAACATAAACTGTATATTATGTAACGTAGCCTACATGCAGATTATGTAACGTAGCCTACATGCAGATTGATTTTGTTTCAGTTTGATGGAAAAACATAGCTATTTGCTCATTGGAAAACTGTAATTAAAATGCACGGTGAAATGAGCGTATGTACTGCAGTTTACCTTATATACTGTATATATATACTATATAATATATATATATATATATATATATATATATATATATATACTGTATATACTGATATAAGTTTATCTATCTAAGTATCTCATGAGTAGAGAAAGACAAACTGCAACCTCTCATAACTTGAAAAGGATTTGAGGAATTGAGCTGTTATGTCTACCATTTGGGTAGAGTCAGCCAGGGAATAGGTGTGGACATTTACAGCCCATTCTTTCTAGCCCTTTCTGAGTTACATAGGTTAGGGTTCACGATTACTGACCTTCCTATAATGAATAGGATATAGTTATTTTGATTTATGTTACATTATGACATTCCTGAGCATAAACCTATCCAAACACTCGAAGACATTTTTAATACGAATTAACGTAACATTCAGGTATTAGGCAAGACATGTAATATTTATAGAGTATATATGGCGTGTGTGTATTGTCTATGGATATGTGTGTGCGTGTAAGGCGTGTGTGTGTTGTCTGCAGGTATGGTGTGTATGTGTAAGCCGTGTGTGTGTGTAAGAGTATGTGTATATATGGCGTGTGTGTACTACCTGTGATGGTGCGTGTATTGCGTGTGTGTGTCTGACAGGTGTACACGCTTCCTTGTATACCTGTGTGTGCATGCTTCAGCCTCATGTCTCCTTACATACACCACATATACTCTCTCTCTCTCTCTTTCTTTTTTTTTTCTCTCTCTCTCTCTCTCTCTCTCTCTCTCTCTCTCTCTCTCTCTCTCTCTCTCTCCCTCTCCTCACATACACCTCATATACTCTCTTCAAGAACAACAACACTACTCTAAATTACTGTATACTGAAGGAAAAACAGCAAAACATAAGGTAGTAAAACATTATATATATAATATATATATATAATTATATATAGTATGGGTGTTTATGAGACAAAGATGGTTAATATATAGACACAGATAGATAGTTGCTATACAGACAAAGGTAGATAAAAAGAGAGAGAGAGAGAGAGTACAAAGGAGTACAAAGGAAATCAAGCAACAACAGATCTAGTGACCCTTCTAGGCTGCTTGTCCTCCAAAACACTGAGGATCAAGTGTCCAAACAGTGGTTTAGAGTGGGTAAGGGAACATTGGAAAGGGAACTACTGCCCTGGAACTAATGTCCGTGGCAGGATTGGGAAGTTAGTAGGGGACAGATGGGTTAGTAACTGAGGGGAGGATAAAATAAAGTTATTCATTTACAAACGCAGTCAGCCGCGGATTTGACGCGAGATATTTGTCTAGGCGAAGTTTAAATGAATCAACGGTGCTGCAGTCTATAAATCTCGGGGAAGCCCATTCCATAAATTGACAACTCGATTGAAGAAGAAATGTTTAGCTTCGTGTGAGTTAAAAGATTTACCAATAATTTGCACCCGTTTCCCCGCGTGTAATTAGATTGGTCGATAGTGAAGTACTTACTACAGTTCATATTGTCGATGCCTTTGATGATTTTGAATACTTGAATTAAGTCGCCTCTTAATCTGCGCTGGGTTAAAGGAAATAGATTTAATTCTCTAAGAGAGAGAGAGAGAGAGAGAGAGAGAGAGAGAGAGAGAGAGAGCGAGCAATAAGCCGGGTTCCATTATACGTTTTTATCTCCACATATTATAGGAGGCGATTATAATATAAAAGTTTGGGGTCGGGGGCTAAAGTCGATTGGGGGCAAAGGGGGGGGGGGGGGGGAATAAGGAGAGGGGGATTAATGGGATAATTTTTGTATATTTAAAAACAAATATATAATAATAATAATAAATAAACCCAAGACCTCCCTTAGAGATAAATTTGTACAGTTTTCGGTAATAAACAAAATGATCCTACCTCGCAGGCTGGTAATCGCTCGCCGGGAAAGAAGCCAACACCTAAATGGCACATTGGCAAAGAAGTGGGGTGATGGGTGTTAAAATCGTCATAATAATGGAGCGAACGCATTAAATCTCAAAACTAATGGGGCTAAGCATGAGGGAGAAGGGGGTCCACAAAGCCAAACTCCTCCCCTTAATGACTTAGTGAATGAAGAGAAGCCTATTTGTGTGGGCTTATTACCGTTGTCTAATACCAGAACTTTACATGTTGGTTAGTGTATTAATTCATTAGTTAATTACATATGCACAAATTAATTGACCGACTGTTTATTAGATATACATAGATAAATAGCTAGATAGCGAGATAAATACATAGATAGATGGATAGTCAGAGAGAGAGAGAGAGAGAGAGATTAAATACACACAAATGATCCGAGTGTTTAAGAGAGAGAGAGAGAGAGAGAGAGAGAGAGAGAGAGAGAGCGCGCGCTAGTAATTGAGATACACGACATCGGCCTTATGATGCATGAAGCCAATCAATTCTTCTCTTAATGTCCCTCTAATCATTTTCTATGTTTCTTTTCCTCAGGGCCAACCAGGGGGGACTTCACTATTATCCAAGTAAGTCCTTAAAACCTTATATTTACACTAACGTTAGACGATTTTGTTGACCTTGACCTCTAGAAATCAAGAGAGAGGTACTTATTATTTCCTATCGGTTCAGGGTCTTTTTCTGGCTAGCATTAGATGAGTTTGGTGTGCTTAAAGTTGACCTCCTCTACTAATCAATATGGGTTTAATCTATCTCCATTAACCCAGTGAAAATGGTTAAGTGAGATAGTTCGAAGCCTGTAAATTGCTGGAGGTCGTTTTTAATTTGAACATAATCCTCTAATGCTGATATCAAATAAAAATACGTCGCCGGTACAGAAGGGGTTAAGCTTATTAACTCCTTTCGGGGTTAGTTTTTTTTTCAATTCTGGCTAACATTTGACGATTTTGTTGAATATAACTGACTTCTGGAAATCACAAGGGGTTCAACTGATCTCCATGAAGCTTTTTAACTCCAAGATATTCAGTTTGTATATCTATTCTGGCTAGGAGTAGACGATTTGGTTGAGAATAAAACTGACCTCTGGATATCAAAAGAGGTACACATTATCTCCATTAAGGGGAAGTTTTTAGTTTGTTCCCTAGACCTCCATCAAACTTAAAACACACCCTAGACCCCTTTCAAGATGAATTTGTAAATTTTTCGGTAGGGCCGGTTCCTCTTAAATTACAGGCTCGCTATCGCTCGCCAGGAAAAAGTCAACACCTGGATGGCACGAAAGGTCTTATAATGGACAGAAATGGGGCGAAAGTTGTTAAAATTGACAAACTAATTGGGCGAACGACAGTAGATTTTGAGAAGTCTACTCATTTCAATAACCAGCCAATCCCAGTGGAATGATTTTATTATATTAATTTGGTTGGATAAACTGTATGCAGTGTATGTTGATGCTAATTAATCCCTTTACTGTATGCAGTGTATGTTGATGCTAATTAATCCCTTTACTTTATATAGTTCAATTATCTGGCCATTTATTTCGGGGGCTGATGAGTGATTGGTGCTTCTGAATGCTTGTGTGCTTGTGGGGCGAACTGTTATGTGTTCTTCTCCTGTCACCTCTGTTTCCGTTATCGTGTCTCTTGCTGATCCTCCCTACCCCTTTGTAAGCGTTGGCTACTGACTGACTGACTGACTATTATCTGGCTACCTTCAGATCATTTCTTCAAATAGAGTTAATAGGGTTAAGTGAGATAACGTCTTGTACTTCATTCCATCCCTAGAGGTATTTCAGAAACTGAATAAAATCGTCGAATGTTTCCATTATAGGCGAAAAATTGGGGTTTGATTGATTAAGGGGAGATGGGTTGTTTTTCTGGACACCTTTCTCCCTCATGCTTAGCGCCTTTAGTTTTCTAATTGTAAGACGTTCGGCCCATTAGTTTGGCGATTTTAACACCTGTCGCCCCTTTTCTTTGTCAATATTTAGACTTTTCGTTTCATTTAAATGTCGATTTTTTTCCTGGCAAGCGATAGCGAGCCTGTAATTTAGGAGGAACCGGCTTTCGTCCGGGACATTTTTCTACCGAAAAATGTACAAATATATCTTGAAGGGTGATCCTGGGGTTGTTGTTTTTTAAAGTTTGATGGAGGTCTAGGGAGGAAACTAGAAAAATACTAAATAAATGAAAAGATCGACCAAAAGGAATGAACCATCCCCCCTTAACCCTTTCAAGCTCCAATACGCGTTTCTGTTCTGTTTCTGGCTACTATTAGACGATTGAATTCAGATTAGTAATGGTTTATGGAAGTAAAAGGGTTGATTGAGATAGTATTTACCCTTTTAATACCCACAGATACTTCCTAAGCTGCATACAATCGTCTAACGATAGCCAAAATAAACTGCTAAAACGCGTCAGAGCTTCAAAGGGTTAATAGCTTACAGTTACGTATAATATTCATTATGATAAATACATTTACTTTGCATAATTATTTAGTGTAATAGTAGCGGACAGCTTTAACCCCTTCTGTACCGGCAACGTTATTTTAATATTATCCTTGATACAATTAGACGATTTTGTGCAGTTTAAGAAGTATCTGTGGTAGTAAAAAGGGTTAAGTGAGATAGTTCGAAGTCTGTTAATTGCTGGAAGCCCTTTTTAAACTGAATAAAACCGTGCACTAGTAGCCAAAATATAGTTTAAAGTACGTCACCGGTACAGAAGGGGTTAATACAGAAATATAATGCTGTCAAAAACGTTTAATACAGAAATATAATGCTGTCAAAAACGTTTAATACAGAAATATAATGCTGTCAAAAACGTTTAATACAGAAATATAATGCTGTCAAAAACGTTTAATACAGAAATATAATGCTATCAAAAACGTTTAATACAGAAATGTAATGCTGTCAAAAACGTTTAATACAGAAATATAATCCTGTCAAAAACGTTTAATACAGAAATATAATGCTGTCAAAAACGTTTAATACAAATATAATGCTGTCAAAAACGTTTAATACAGAAATATAATGCTGTCAAAAACGTTTAATACAGAAATATAATGCTGTCAAAAACGTTTAATACAGAAATGTAATGCTGTCAAAAACGTTTAATACAGAAATATAATGCTGTCAAAAACGTTTAATACAGAAATATAATGCTGTCAAGAACGTTTATTCTGCGGAATATTAATGGCCCCCGCATGACATTAGTGGTGCTGTTGTGAGACATTAATTATAAGGGTAACTCATTTATATTGTAATTGGTGCTATTGTGGGCCATTAATTATAAGGTTAACTCATTTATATTGTAATTGGTGTGTCCATA
>CM064517.1:25161077-25366260 GCA_032716605.1 Paralithodes platypus
TTAAGTCTGTTTGTAGTGCACCAGCCATGTAGTGTGTTGAGATAGGGTTGAAGGAGATCTGTTTGCTCTTTTTGGGTCATGGTGTGTGCATGTGAGTGTTTAGTCATCTGCATAGGAGGCTAAGTTTATTTGGGGCGTATTGGGTGTAGTTATATCGTGCATGTACAGATTGAAGAGTGCGGGCGATAGGACGGATCCTTGTGGGACTCCGTTTGGAAAGTTTCTGATTTTAGATGACTGACCGGCAAAAGATACGTGTGCACATCTGCCTGCTAGGAAGTTGGCCAGCCACCGTTTTGTGTTGTTGTGCATGTTTGTGTTGTAGATTTTGTTTGTTAGGTTGTGGCGGGGGATGGCATCGAAGGCTTTACTAATGTCGAGTGTGGCTAATAGTGATCTGTGTGGTGGTCTAGCTGAATTGATGCCGTCGAAAGCTCTTTGTGTAAGGTCTGTGAGAAGAGTGTTTGTGGAGTGCAGTGGCCTAAAGCCATGTTGTGTTGGAGCTAGGGGTAGGTCAGGTGTAATTAGTTGTAATACTAGGCGTTCCATGACTTTGGAGGGGGAGCAAAGGAGTGTGATGGGGCGGTGCGAGGAGGGTAGCGTGGGGTCTTTGTTGGGTTTGGGGAATGTGATGATGATACCATGCTTCCAAATGTCTGGTATTGTGTTGTGTGAATAGCTGTAGTTTGATATGTTAGTGAGTGTTTGTATGCCTTGTGGTCCCAGGTGTCTGAGGTGTATGTTGCTTATGTTGTCTAGGCCACAGGCGGGTGAGTGCTTGAGATTGTTGATGATATGCTTTGTCTGGTGATTGGTGAAGGGTGTATAGTCAGGGTCTGTGGGGAATTGTCTCTTACGTCGGATGACACGTCGGTCGTCTTTGTGAGGTTTTAGGTGGCTGACATGTGAAAAGTGATTGATGAGAGTGTTTGCTTGTTGTTTACATGAAGGAGTAGAGTCTGTTGTTGTGATTGCAGCATGTGATTGTTTTGTGTTGCTGTTGGAAAGTGTGATGCTGTTTAGTGTTTTGTATAGTTTTTTGGGGTTTGTTTTGTGATCAAGTGTTTGTAGGAAGTTATTCCAATTTAGTTTTTGTTGTTCTTGTATTTTGTTGTTAGTTTGGGTGTTGAGTGCTTGAATTTGTTGTGTGATGTCTTGTGTGTGGGGTGCTGGGGAGTGTTTCAGTATGTCGCATTGTCTGATGAGGTTTTGAATTTCTGGTGTGAAGTTGGGGTTGTGTCTTTTTCTGTTACCTCTTGGAATGTGTTTCTTGTCAGCGTTTTGGATAGTTTTATTGAGTATGTGTACAGCATTGTTGATGTTAGTGATGGGTGTACTGTTTAGAGTTGTGAAGTGTTGTTCTGTCTCATTTGTGAATGCTTCCCAGTTAGCTCTTTTATAATTGGTGTATGTGTGTTTGTGGCTAGCTGGGGTGAGTCTGGTTTTGGTGGTGATAATGATCGGGAGGTGGTCAGAGCCTAAGGTTTTGACCACCCTCCAGGATGTTGTGGGGGCGAGTTCTGGGGAGCAAAAGGTGATGTCTGGAGATGATGGGTTATAGAGGGCTTGGTGAGGAATATAGGTATGTTGATGGATGTCGTTAAGGATGATGAGGTTATCTGTTTGGTTTTGAAGTACCAGCCCTCTGTCTGTGTCGGGGTTGTCGACAAACCAGGCCGACGTCTTGGCGTTGAAGTCCACCCAGGATGATGTGTGGGGTGTGTGGGGTGTTTGTGATGTGTTGTAAGTGTGGTCTGTATTCATTTGGTACTGTAGGGGATGTTTGGGGAGGGATGTATGTGTTTATGATGGTTATGTTGGAGTTGTTGCCAGTGCGTATTTTAATTGACTGTATTTCTGTTGTGTTATCATTTGGGGGGAGGAGTGATTTGGTTTGTACACTGGTTACTATGTATGATATTTCTTTGTGTACCAGGGTGATGAGTCCACCGCCCCCGCCGACAGCCCGGTCTTGTCTGATGGTGGTGAAATTATGAAATGTGGGTGTTTTTTGTGTTGTGCGGAGTTTTGTTTCTTGTAAGATGGCAATGTGTATGTTGTGTTGTTTGATGAAGTGTGAGAGTTCGTGTTTCTTTGTGTTGATGCCATCTATGTTCAGTTGAAGAATGTTAATGTTATGTGCACGATGTATGTTGGGTGCTGCTGCACGAGGATGGGGGGGGGGTGGGGAGGGGTGAGGGAGGGGCTGGGGTTGGGATGGGTGAGGTGGGGGTGGGGATTGGGGAGCAGGAGATGGGGGTTGGAAGGGATTAGGATGGGGTGTGGTGTGTTGAGTTGAGGATGTGGATGGTATGGGAAGGTTAGGTGGGTTAGGGAGGAGAGGTGGACGGGTTTTAGGGGGGGGAGTGGATGATATGGGAAGGTTAGGTGGGTTGGGGAGGAGAGGTGGACGGGTTTTAGGTGAGGGATTTGACTGGGAGAGGGAGGGGCATGAGGAACAGGTCCAGGTGTTTGTGTAGTGTTTCTTGGAGGCAAGTGTTGTGCAGGTGAAGTGGGTCCAGTTCCCGCATGAATTGCAGAGAACTGAACCCTTAGTATGGCGACTCGAAGTGATGGGTTTTGAGCAAGTTGGACATATGTATGTGAACGTGGGTCCTGGGTTGCTCTCAATGTCTCCGGCTAGAAGAAGTCTTCGAGAAATGACAGCCGGAGAGTCATTTCTCGGTGTAGGAAAAACTGTGTGATGTGTGTGTGTGGTGTGAGAGGTGTGGAAATTCCCGGCGCGACCGAAGCCGCTCCAAGGACCCGTGCCCCCAGGGAGGGGGCAGGGGATGGTTGTGACGGTTTGGCTCCCGAAACTGCTCCCCGCGGCCGATTTTTTCTTCGAATTCTTTTCTATTCTTTGTATTATCCTTCAACACAAATCCACAATTGCTTTACAATATGTTCATTTATGTTGTCCCCTTCGCCTCTCTCTCTCTCTCTCTCTCTCTCTCTCTCTCTCTCTCTCTCTCTCTCTCTCTCTCTCTCTCTCTCTCTCTCTCTCTCTCTCTCTCTCTCTCTCTCCTTAAACACCCAATATTTGTTTTTTCTCTCTCTCTCTCTCTCTCTCTCTCTCTCTCTCTCTCTCTCTCTCTCTCTCTCTCTATTCTCTCTCTCTCTCTCTCTCTCTCTCTCTCTCTCTCTCTCTCTCTCATCAGCACGCAACACACTGGTCTCTAATTATTGCCCCCCCCCCCCCCTCCCTCTTTCTCCTGCTCTCTCTCTCTCTCTCTTACCCCCCCCCCCCCCTCTACCAGATTAGCATGGAGTTTGGTATATGCCATGCAGGAGAAGTCTGAATCATCATTAATAGCAAGGGACTGTAGTTCTCGAAAAGGGGCTCCAGTCCTGATGTTATTCTTGACTTAGTGTGCTGGCTTAGTAATCCTGAGTTCTGGAAATGGATGACTGCTATACACTCGGATGCCATAGTCGCTAGCCCACTCATATACAGTATATTCGTGGACTTCACCTATATCAATATATCAAATTATGGAAGTATACTGTATCTCTGGAAACGAAATTTTGATTATAATTTTCTAAATCATCTACAAAATAATATTGATTATTAATTAAAAAGGAAGTTATCTCCAAGAATCCATTCAGTTGTTTATAATAGCATAAAGACAAACACAGGGAGGAAGTCCACACATTAACTTGCTCATGTAGTACCGGTATTGTACACCCTATGTGGTGGATTGTGTTCTTTTATTTCATACATTTTATTTTAGTAAGCGTTGTTTCCACATAGCGATTTTGATAAGTTATTTTGCCTTTACATTGTCTTTGTCCAAGTTTTTGTTTGTTTAGTTTGCAAGTTTTACATTTTAATTCCTAGAGACTATGGCATCCGAGAGTACAGTCGGCCAAATAAGTGATGACACGGCACCAAATATTATGTCGATCAATAATTCTTATCAGCACTATCTAAGCCCTAATTCATCGTTTTGAGTGAGATATACAAAAATGTTCCTATCTTTACATACGTAATTCTTGGGTTTAATCTATTTTGTTTTATATTATATTTAAGTTTTGTGTAATTCCTGGTTTTAATTTATTTTGTAAGTGTGTTATATTCTGTTAAGGGTTATTTAATTTCCGGTTTTAATTTATTCCCTTAATTGTTTTATATTATTTATAAGTTTTAATTTGGTATACATTTTGTTTTGACCCCCCAGCAGCGATACCTCCTGCTGCTCCAGTGATGATGACCTGCTGCCTGCTGATGATGATGATGGCTCCCCCCTGCTAGTGTCTTCTGAAGGGGTGGCTGCTGACCCCCCCTCCCCCGCCCTGCTTCTGCTGCCCCCCTCCCCTCCCACCTCCACCTCCCCCTCCCCTAACCCCTCCCCTAACCCTCTGTTGCTGTTGGGTACTCGTGGATCCTCCCCTCGCCCCACCTCCCTCCACTGCTCCCCCCCCTTCCCTCCACAGACCCCTCCCCCTTCTCCGCCACAACCCCCTCCCCCTTCCTGCTGTCTCTCTCCCTTCCCTCCACAGACCCCTTACCCTTCCTGCTGACTCCCCCCCTCTCCTTCACAACCCCCTCCCCCACTCTGCTGACTCCCCCTTCCTCCCCATCTCCTCCTCTCGCCCCCTCCCTCGCCTCCCTCCCCCTCTCTTTGACCTCCTCCCCTTCCCCCCTCCCTCCCTTCGACAACCCCTCCTCCTGCTTGCTGACTCCCCCACCCCTCCCCTCCTCCCCCTCTCCCTCTCCTCTCCTTCTCCCCACCCCTCCCCTCCTCCCCCTCTCCTTCTCCCCCACCCCACCCCCTCCCGAGTTCTCTCCTCCCCCTTACCCTCCGTCCACCTCCCACTACACTCGCACCATTTCTACAGCATCACCCCCCAGGTACACACAAACACACTCACACACAACACGTGTACACAACACGTGCACATACTATCATAAACACACACACACACACAGACACACACACACACAAACACGTGCACATACTATCATAAACACACACACACACACACAACACGTTCACATACTATCATAAACACACACACACACACACACACACACACACGTGCACATACTATCATAAACACACACACACACACAACACGTGCACATACTATCATAAACACACACACACAGACACACACACACACACACGTGCACATACTATCATAAACACACACACACACACACACACCTCGCAGGCTCACACTAATACGCCCCTCAAAAAATATATTAATAAAATTTAAATATAAACCACACACACAATCATGTATTTTCAGACTCACACACACACACATACACACACACACACACACACACACACACACACACACACACACACACACACACGCGCG
The DNA here is from genome assembly GCA_032716605.1 of Paralithodes platypus. Taxonomy (NCBI): domain Eukaryota; kingdom Metazoa; phylum Arthropoda; class Malacostraca; order Decapoda; family Lithodidae; genus Paralithodes; species Paralithodes platypus. Next base: position 25,166,409 of record CM064517.1, read on the forward strand.
TGCATGATACCTTGCATGACAGCACTCAGTGTTGCATGTATCCAGTATTATGTTGTTGTCATTGTTGCTGATGTTATTGTTGATATATAACGGGTTGATTGCACGTGTATGCATATTATCACCTTTATCTTAACACTTAACAAACTATTTACATTATTTATTATTTTACGTACCGGTATATGCCGTATATGTTAATTAAATTGTAAGTTGCAATCAAGTAATGTAAATTCAATCAAGGAAAACACAACTATACTGTAGATCTATTAGGACTATATTAATTAAAGTTATTATAATGAAGGCTATTGAAGAAACTAGTTTTTTTCCCATTATTATCATTATTGTTACTTATTTTGTTTCTATTTCTCTATCTCGCTTTATCACATTTCCTTAAACCCCTATTTCTCTACATTTATCTCTAGTATTATCACGTTTCCTTATTCACTCACTTTCTCCGTCGCATATGCAGTTAGGCTCGCTCCATTTGCTCTCTCTCTCTCTCTCTCTCTCTCTCTCTCTCTCTCTCTCTCTCTCTCTCTCTCTCTCTCTCTCTCTCTTTCTTGCTTTACTCAGATGTCTTATTGTCAACCTCTATCACTATCACTCTCTTCGTATCTATCATTTATTTTATCTATATTGTCTATAATTTTTGTTATATACTGTATTTACGTATATCTATCTATCTTTCAGTCTATCTGTCTATCTATCTAGCTATCAGTCCATCTATTTATCTGTGTCTGTCTATCTATCTACTAATCAATCAATTTATTTATATGGTTTATCTATCTGTCTATCTATCTATCTATCTATCTACCTACCTACCTACCTATCTATCTCTCATTAATATTATCCCCCACGTCTCTATCTCCCCCTCCCCCCTCCTCCTCCTACCTATCTAATGTATCTCTCATTAATATAAACCCCACGTCTCTATCTCACCCTCCCCTCCCTCCTCCACCCCCCCCAGGCTGAAGACGAGGTGGAGCTGACACACAATGAGGAGAACAGGAGGAACGAGAGAAGGGAGGAGGAAGGGCAAGGGGAAGGGGAGGAAGAAGAAGAGGGAGAAGGGGAGCATGGACACCTTACTTCACCACGACGTGCCTCATCTTATAGGTAAAAGAAGAACAACTAATAATACCTAATTACATGTTTTCGCCAGCATTACTTTTCCATCTGTATATATATATATATATATATATATATATATATATATATATATATATATATATATATATATATATATATGCCTATATAATATATAATGCGTGTGTACTTTTGTGTGTATGCCTGTGTGTGTGTGGTTTCTTTATATGTCTGTTTGTGTATGAGAACAGGAGGCACGAGAGAAGGGAGGAGGAGGAGGAAAAAGAAGAGAGGGATGAGGAGGAGGGCCACTTGTGTTCACTAAGACGTGACTTTTCTTATTGGTAGAAAACAGATTGATCATGTGTTTTCGCCAGCTTTTTGTGTTTACTGTGTGTGTGTGTGTGTGGTTGTAAACAAATAATGTATAAGCTATTTGCACAATGTAGGTCAAGGATTTCTTAAAATCCTTGAAAAAAACTAATAGAAATATGAAAATGTACAACACTATCTGCGCCATGCTAGGATTGTGCAACCCTGCGAATGATTGAGGAATGAGTGAGGAATGAGTGAGCAGTTTTCGTTCAATATGTGACATGACATGTGTGTTTTTAGGTCGTATGTGCAGCCGGCAATAAGTCCAGCTGGTTCAGAGCTACTTATAAAATTTCATGCTATTGAAGTCACATAGGCCTACAGTATATATATAATATATATATATATATATATATATATATATATATATATATATATATATATATATATATACAGTATATACATATTAATTGGCCTTGGGAGCCGGTGTATATGAAGGGTCATGCCTGGATGTGAGGTGGGCGGGCATTGTGGTGTGCTCCGCTGCGTGCCTGCCTGCTGAGACCGGAACCTCTACGGGAGGTCTTGGGCCGGGGAATGCTGGAGACCCTTAGGGATCCTTGGTCTCTGGGTCTTCTCCTGGGCGACCTAGATGTGTGTGAATTTGTATTTTGTGTTTTATGTTGTGTTGTGTTGTCCCTGTTCGGGCTCTGTCTCGAGTCAACCACCCACAGCTATGGGGTATGTGCCTGAGTATATACTGTACAGTGTACATAGGCTACATACATACATTATTATTATTTTTATTTTTGTATATATTATTATTGTTATTATTATTTATATTATTATTATTAGTAGTAGTAGTAGTAGTAGTAGTAGTAGTAGTAGTAGTAGTAGGCCTATTAGTATTACATTTATTGGTCTTCCAGGATTGTGAGGGAGCTTCGAGTAGGAGGAGAGGATCACCATCAACAGAGGTGGTGGAGGAGTGGTGGTGGTGGGGGGCGTGGTGGTGCGGGGCGCGGCTCCCTACCCTCCCTCACTGAGCCAGACTCACCCCCCACGCACTCCTTGGACCTGGAGTGGGAGCCGGAAGCAGGTCAGGCTATTTTGGTTACATTATTATGTACTCACACACACACACACACACACACACACACACACACACACACACACACACACACACACACACACACACACACACACACACACACACACACACACACACACACACACATATATTCTTCACGCACGCACACACACATACACCTCTCTCGCTCGCTCACTCACTCTCACTCACTCACTCACTCACTCACTCACTCTCTGTATATATATATATATATATATATACACTGTATATCGACGTGATAAATGAATGTTAAACTTTTCCTATTTATATTAAGGAAAAGGGAAATCCTACTTGGATAATGTATTTCAATTAATGCACAAGTCACAGTATCCATATTCCAGAATACCATACAGTTTTTTTTTTACAAGATTCCCCGCGCAACTCTGGTTATAGACATTTTCATTTTAATTCTCGCCCAGCCAAACACGAGAGTCATTAATATCAAGTATATCTCACAAATACATGTGAGCTAATAAATGTTTAAATACTCGCAGCCGAGGTTCTATCCCGGCTGAGAGTATTTAAGCATTTATTAGCTCACAAATATAACCAACCACATAATTTACTGTAGCATTAAGTCCCATCAATAACCTTTGAGCATCCTTGAATCCTCAAACTCAAATATTGAAAACAAATATGAATTAATATATACTGTACTTCATTTGCAGCTATGGGCGCAGTAAGCAGGGTACCAGCAGTGTCCGACTCAGAGGGAGGTGGCCCCGAGGAGGAGGTCAGATCACAGACGGCAGAATCGCAGGGAAGCAGCTGGATCCCTCGCTCCTCCTCCTGCTCCACCCCCAACAGCCTTGAGTGGGACTTCCGGGCCTCCACGCTCAGTCTCCGGGGTGAGGAGGAGCCCACATGGAGACACACGGACATGGAGACGGAACAGCTGTTGTATGAGATTGAACAACTGGCAGCACGAGCACTAGCGGACACCGGACACGGGCTACAGCAACAGCAACAACAACAAGCGGAGACGAAAGGACTGGTGGATACGGGTTACAGATTACAGCTGAGTGGAGACTGTGGGGAAACAAGAGGACTGCTAGATACGGGATACAGGCTACAGCAACAGCATAATACTAGTAGCGATGGCGCAACAGGTTATCAACAGAGTCCGCACAGATAGTTGCTGGCTGGTGGTCATCCACAGTCGTGTTGTGGATGACGATAGTTTGATATATTGCAAGTTATATGAATTGTTGAATGGAGAACGTACAGTTGCCAGCATAACTTTCATTTACTCCCATACACAAATTTAGAATAATGTGCCTGTGTAATTACAATGGCTGTTATTAAATTATTGACAGGTTTTGTTCTTGTCAATCAATCAACATTGGACCAGAAATAGCACTACTGTACTAAGTAGGGTTTTTTCCTCAAGCAAGCATAATGAATATAATGGGATGGACTGGAATATTTGCTGACAACTGTACATTATATCAATGATATAAAATCACTAATAGTCAAAAGAGACACGTCTTAGCAATAAACACTGTTAAGGTGAGGTTGTGATGTGATGATATTGTTTTGGCAGCTCTATTGTGGATGACACTATACTCTCATTATTTCACCTGGCGGAATATTGAATCCTTTAACAGCTGATGTCTCGATACTTAACCCTTTCAAGATACGAGGACGCCTGTCTTCCTTTTATTCTGGCAATTAGTAGACGATTTGTTCATATTAGGAAGGAAATACTAGTCGGATAATTAATCGAGATATATTTTACCGCTTTGATTTCTTGAGGGCCTTCTTAAATTTACATAAATCACCTAGTGTTAGCCAGAATAATGTGAATATGCGTCCTCGAATGCTGAAAGGGTTAATGAAAGTATATGAAACTACTAAGTTTCTATATCATATTACAGGTTTTCACAATTAACAACATATTTCGCTACTAAATCATCGTAATAGCAGAATAATCAAGATGGAGATAGGGCCAATTTATGTCGGCTGAAATAAAAACCGTAGTGGAAATGTGCTTGCGATGAATTTTTGCAGTCAATGCTCTTTCCAATAGTTATCCATATCTATAGCTATCCATATCTGCATTGTGGGTCATGCTACTAAAGAGGTTATTATTATGATTCTGCAGAAATATCCACAAACATTCATTTAAGAGAGTACCGGTACTCAAATCGTTCACATATGCGAAGACATGATATAAACAAGACAAGTTATAAACAAGATACCGGTACTGTATAAGCAAGATATTTTATGGCAACTGTTGATTAGTACAGCAATTTTATTATTCATGTAATACTGTTGCATTACAGATTACTGCCGCTGAATTTAGCATGGTTCCTGATCTTCCTGTATGTCACTACTGAACTACACTGTAAATTATTTGAACAGTTAATAGTAAAAACTGGAACACATAAACAGTGTTCTTTGGTTTATCTATTCAAATTAGAACACATACATGATTAAAACACTGTTTATATGTACCTTTGTGTTATAATTAAGTGCTATATAGTGTATACGGTGTACTTTGGACGTTTGTGTAAAGATATTATCCGTGTCTGTGGCGACGATTTTTGATGAACAGTGTCAGATGATCACTTACTGCAGACTTGAAACTATTCTGGCTACTGTAATTTCAGAAGTCTCAATTGAAAAGGGACATATAACTCAATCATTTTCCCAGGTATAAAAGTAGCTAGTGATAAATCATGTGTCGCCTACATTCTACCTCCAATCCCATGATAAGAAAATTGTGGCTGCTTGGATGTTTTAGTAACTAAAATGCTCTCTCAATTTGTGACTGGTTGCATGTCCTACTAAATACAATGCTCTCTAAACTTTCACTTAAGCAATATAGTGAAGAACTAGTCTTTCACAATTCCTCTCTAAAGTAAACTTGTATTCTTAAACATTGCTTTCCCTTTGCAACAAACACACAAGTTTATAGACTGTGTTGTCCACAGATAGTGTGGTTGCAGTCTTATGAACTGATTGGCAGCAGTCCCGGCGAAATAACTTGAAAAATTGCATTACCTTTAGAAAAGGAATACTAATTTGTGTGCTATCTGTAACAATCACTCATTCCCACAGTATTTGTTCGGTATCAAGCGCTGTGAAGGGAAAGAATTGCTTAAGGGAACCCACCTCGCTTTTTTTTCTCTTTCTCTCCCTCTCTCTTTGGCTTTTATCCATTCGGCCCCATTCAGCCTACTGTTTTAAGACGTTTACCCCCATCCAGGTGTCAATATTTTCCTGGCGAGCAGTAGCGAGCCAGCATATATATATATTTTTGTTTTGACAGCAACCTAAATTTGTACATTTTTCGATAAAAAAAATTCTCCGACGAAGCCGGATTTCTTCATACAATGGTGGCTCGCTATCGCTCGCCAGGAAGAAATCGACACCTGTATGGGGATAAACGTCTTAAAACAGTTGGCTGAATGGGGCCGAATGGATACAAGCCAGGGAAAGAGAGAAAAGGAGAGAAAGATAAAACAAAATCCGGTGAACCCCCATAAGAATACAAGCATAAAGCTGGTATCACACAAGCATTTTTTCCACCAATTTTCAATGAGCAAGTTTGTCTCCTAATATCTCGAGGTTCTTTTGTAATGGTATCGGAAACTAGACTAAAGGTAGAATAAGTTAGGTAGAAAAATTCGGATTTGCATACATTTGAAGATGCTAGGCCAAAATTAGCCGTAAAAATTGACGGAAAAGTCGCTTGTGTGCCGTCGCCTTAACTTATTTAATTCCTGCAAGTGATTGGTGGTATGTATGAATTACACAACAATTCCACTTTAACCTTATTTGGCCCGAGGGAGTTTTTTTTGGACCGCCTCCCCCCATGCTAATATTATTACCCCCTTGGGTGGGATCGACTCGAGCGAATTTTGGATCTGGCCCATCGACTATAGTAGCTTTCTCGCTTCAACACCCTCGTGCCATCAATTAGTCCACCTCGCCTTCACAGATAAAGCAACCATTCTCATACGCTTGTATTCTTAAACACGTCTTTCCCTTCCCAATATGGTTAAATGGACGAAATAAATTGAAAAATAACGTTACCTTTAGCCATAGGAATGCTAATCCACGTACAGTACTCTCCTGTAAACAACACTCATCCCCACAGTATTCGTTCGGTATAAGGCACTGTGAAGGAAAAGAATTGTTTAAAATGGAAGCAATAGTGTTTTATACAGCGTAGATAGTAATTAATTCACTTCATCATAGAGCAGGTTCGTCAGTGTGATTGCTCATATTGCTCCTTCAAGTTAGTGTACAGACGACTTCAAAAGTTCATCCTCATCCTTGACGAGAAGCTGTGTAAACTGTAGGTGAAGTGATCAACTGTGACTCGAGGACAGACATACAATATTTCCCTTTTTATTCGCCGACTTCTATTTCTGAATCCTGATTTAGTGTTTTATGCCTTATTACCTTTGTTATGTTAGGTTTTCTTCCAATAGGGTTTGATTTTATGCTGTTAATTGGACTGTCCTCTTCATGTTTATACATTTCCAACGTTATGAGGATTATTTTAAGACACTCAACAACATAACTGAAATGCATGTCAAACACAGGAAACAAAACAATAATAATAATCGCAGCTTAAATATTAGCCAAACTGCGAACCTGTAATTTAGGAGGAGCAAGCCTTCGGCTGGGATATTTTTCTACCGGAAAAATGTACAAATTTATCTCAAAGGTGGGTCTCGGGGAATTTTTTTTTTTTTTTTTTTTAAGCTTGATAAAGTTTTAGGGAGCAAAGTAAATCCCCCCCCCCATCCCCCCTTTAAGATTACACAGCATCTCACTAAGGCTCTGTAGGTCAACTTTTATCATCACCTGTAACTTGCATGACTATATCTCTTCCTCCATCTCTATTTTTCCCAATTGATGGTTGTGAGCTCAGCACCCGCGATCAAAACAATAGTTGATATTAAGCTGATGATCTTCACTTGTGGCCTTTGACCGATAAAACCCAGGGAATAGTACACAAACGGCTCCCTAGGCATCGCAGTTCTTGTAAAGTCCCCCACTTGCGGTAGTGAAAGAAACTGTTAACAAAAAAGACAATTAGGATGGAGTCTCGCAAACGCTTTTCATGGCAACTTATGATACGTACATTTTTCTGGTGTCATTAAAGAGATATTTTGTGTCGAAATTGGCAATATTATTAAATGTAGATTATTGACAGTGGCTGGATTCTTATAAAATTTGTAAGTGAAAATGCCAGACCAGAATTAATGTTCAAGCAAAGTGCCGAAGGTAGCTTGACTTAAGACAAAATTGGCGTCATTCGACTGAAAGAGTTCATAGAAATAGACTTGGTAGTGGGTTGCTTATAAGCATATACAGTAATGGCAATTAACAGTATAAGGCAGGTGATGACATTAATGCAGTGGCAACTCGAGTGTTGTTGCATCAGTATATCCTGTTCATTATAGGTAGGACAGAAATCCCAACTCCAACCTAGCATAACTCTAATAGGGCTAGAGTAATCGAGCTAATATTTCACTGTTTGGGAAGAGTCGCCCAGTAAATAAGTGTGGAAGTTTACAGTCCATTTTCTCTAGGCCTGTTTGAGTTACAGAGGATAGATGGAAACAATTTCTGGTCTTCCTATAATGAATGGACTGTAGTTATTAAAAATATCTTCCAACTATATCTTGGTTTCCTCTGATAAAACTAATGCATGAAAATTTAGCAGTGAAGTGATTGCATAAAAGTTGCTTCTTCAAAGCAGTCCATATTCTTAAATACTGCACAATGATAAGATGTAAATGAACTTTCAAGAATATACATTAGGAGGATACAAGAGAACAATAATTTGCAGAGTCAGAACTTGTGATTGACTCATCGCAGTTGTGAATGTCTATTCTATATTATTCCAACATAAAGCTTGTCAGTAGAAAAATAGGCAAGCCTAAATATGTGGGATAAAGTTTCTTAATAATTTTCTTGGATCAGACACCAGCTTCGTGTAATGACGATAGTTGAATATTATAAAGCTAATACAACGTGACAGAGGCTTGGCATTTTGGAAGCAATGAAATAATTATATCAAAGCATGAGCATGAGAAATCTTCTCTGTATGGTGATTTAATAGAATTAATAATGTACAGTTACATGTTTTAATTAGGTTACGCCAATTTGAATATTAGAACCTTTTAAAGACAAATTTGAAGCATTTTGAATATAATAAAACATTGAATCATCTTGTTTGGGTTCGAGGCCGATTCATATAGGTGCGCAGCCATTTATGCTCACGACTGTACCTATAGCAACTAAACTTTCCAAGCCTCCATTTAACAAACATGACAGAAAAACACTCTGATTAGAACTTATGACTGTTTCTATCATCTCTGTACAAGAGGAAATGTAAACATCTCACTGTCAATAGGATAATGGTTTATAATAAGATAGGAATAGAATGATGGCAGCTATCCAGTCTGTGTGTATGAAGGATCTCTAGTCCATACAGATTGCACCCTTCGCTATTTTACTAACTGGCCTTCAATGCATAGTCATTATAGTGAGATTTTTGGCCATCCTGCTGTACCATTATTTTGATTTATGTAAGGTTATGTAACTATCATTGCACAAAATTTATATCGCCAGTGTCGGTCCGTTTCACCCCATGATTCCACCCCGAGTCCCCGTTCCCCAACCCCCCTCGAATCCCTTGCCTGATGAAAGTGATGAAGGTTAGTGGGATGTGTCGCAGGATTTAGACAGAGACTTGGTACAGGAGGTAAAACAGAAGACAGTAGTAGTGACAGTGGTATGGTATTAGATTGTTGGCTTTTGATGCGAGCTATGCATTTACATGCGAGACACCAGCCTCACAAACTATACTGGCCTCAAAGTGGTTCGAATCTCTGCTGCACCATAGGCCAACCTTCACTGGGATACTGTACAGAGCCTTAAGCCACTCCACCAGCTACACCCTGTTCCAAGTAAGCAGGCCAAAACTCTTGAACCTTAACCTCTATAACTCACAACGACTAGAGTAATCGAGCAAATATTTCTACCATTTGGTAAGGGTCAACCAGGGTATAGGTGTGGAAGTTTACAGCCCATTTGCTCCAGCCCTTTTTCAGTTACAGAGGTTAGGGTTCATGATTTCTGGCCTACCAATTTGGAACAGAGTAAAACACCCTCTCTCTCCTGATACTATACCCTCAAGCCCTCCCTACCCATAATACTTCTCTGTCCCCGATCCAATTCTCCGCCACCACTGCCAACAAGAGTAAGTTTCCCAGTTTAAGTCAGTTTATTGGAGAAACTACAAAAGTTCACTTTAAGCACGAGTCACATGAGTACTTCAGCAGCGGATCTATCGGGAGTCATAGTATCCAAGTAAAAATTGTGCTAAAATTGAAGCTACTAAATTACAAGAATCGCTTTCATTTTGACTGTATTTTTTACCTTGGAGAATTTAATCTTGTACTGTACAGTCCACTTGAATAATTCAATTTAAGAATATACAGCAAAATATATAATTAAAATAATCTGAAAACTTGTAGCGGATTCCAGGCATGTAGCCGATAAACTTGTTTGTGTGACGCCAGCTTAAACAGCATGATATAGAACTGCTCACATAAATTTTGTCCCTTTTTTTTTTTTTTTTTTTTTTTTTTTTTTTTTTTTGTGAGAAGTTTAACTAGACCACTGAGCTCCCCAAAAGAGCTCCCATAGGGCTGGCCACTTCTGTCCTTTTTTGCTATTTTGTTGGCTGGTTTAACCCCTTCTGTACTGGCGACGTCTTTTTCATTTGATTTCATAAAAGATTTTATGAGGCTTAGGAAGGATATGTGGTAGGTAAAAGGATTCATTAAGATAGTTGGTAGCCCTTTGATTGGTATACGTCCTTCCTAAGCTCAATAAAATCGTCTAACAGTTGCCAGAATATAATGAAAAGTACATCATCGGTATAGAAGGGGTTAAATAGGACGATTGACCAGTTATAGAGCTACTGTTGCTTGATGATGAAAATAATGAGAATTAATATGCAATTCTCCCTCTGATGGCTATGCTTTAGTGGTGCTTGTATATACTCTATACTGTATATATTGGTCTGCTTGTGAGTGATTGACTTGTGGTGCTGCTGCTTGTGATTTGATACCGCCTTTAATAATATACATAATAAATTAGTTACTGGATAAAATAATCAAGCTCCCCTGTTCTTGGAAGTTGTCAGAGATTTAAATATATAATATAGCAATAAGTAGAAGTCCTTGTGCATTATGCCAGTGTCACATGAGTGCTTATTCGGCCAATTAAAATGTAAAACTTGCAAACCAAATTTTCGATGAGCAAGTTTTTTCTCGTAATATTTTGAGGCTATTTCGCATTGGTATCGGAATGTAGATTGAAGGTAGATTTTGACGTAGCTAAATTATAATCAAACTTAACTTAGAATACTGCCAGACTACAATTGCCAGTAAAAATTGACGGAAAAGTGCTCGTGTGACACCGTCGTTATGCTCTAAAATTCTCGAGACCCTATAGTAACAGAGATCGGCCAACCTCCGCCATTTTAGTGCCACTGGGGAAATCTTGCTCTCTTTCCAGTCCCATATTTCCCTACCTATTAGAAACATTCAGAAATACTGGTACAGGTTATATAGTTTGGTCTTTGGTTATACATTGTACGGTGGTGCTAATAAGTCATGTCTCAGCTGTCATCACGTTTGGCTTGCTCTGTGCTGTAAAAATGTCTGTCAGATGTTGAATAGGGTGGGTAAGTGTAGGAACATGTTTGTATATCTCCCTCAAAAGGAAGAAATCATGTGTAAATATTGCTGATACCAATTATTAATCAAAACATAATTGATGCTGAGACATCACTTATTAGGCCGATTGTACATGATCAAAAATAAATTAAATCTTTGTTTGATCATAGAGGCACCAAAATGTCATCCAAGGATAAATATGTACAATCGCGCTAGTGATGTGGCACCAAGAATTGTTTTATCAATAATTGGTATCAGCAATATCTAAGCTTCATTTCTTCATATCGAGCGAAATATACAAACATGTTCCTACACTTACCCACCCTATTCAACATCTGGCAGACATTAATACAGCCCAGAGTAAGCCAGACGTAATTGCAGCTGGGACACGACTTATTAGCGCAACTGTACACTCTCTTTTACTACAGGATCTCTACCCTTGACTGGTTGTGATAAATAGCTTGATGATGATGATTCAGAACTAAGTCTTCATGTTCTTGCAGGAATATAACTAGATTTCACCGATGCAGGAATTTAGACATTATATTCAATTCACCTTCCGGGTTGCATTTAAATAATATGAGGATTACTGAATTTGATAATACTAATGATCATAGCAACATTATCGTTAGGGCTAGGGTTGTGATAGGGATAACGTTGACAAAGAATATATGAATGTTGTAAAAGTAATAATGATGATAAACGAGACTATGGTAACACTAATGGTAATAGAATGTTGTGATATTGATTATAATGTTATAATGAACTCTCAAAAGTTGACAGTACAGGTATATCTATATATATAAACACGATTTGGTGAGGAGCACTTTATTGACAATGTCCTGCTGATCTGACCTGCAGAAGCTATCCGCATAGCGTTGTCAATAAAATTATCTTCCTCAAAGTTTTGATTCACTCTCTCTACCTATTAGGCAAAATTACTTGTTTGATTGAAAACTTGAATAAATATAGGAAGGAATATGAGAAATTATCATGAATTATCATTGTTTTGGCAAATTTCGCCATTTCATCTCTTTCAAAGACATAGTTTGAACTATAAACCATAATTTTATCTTTACAGTACATATACAATAATTAAGACTCAAGATAATGGACTTGGCTTTCGTTTGTCACCCTGGTTAGGTAAGATGAGACTGCCCAACCATCTCTCTCTGCTCAGGATTTAGTTCATTATATGCAACTCTGTTCTGAACAGTCGTACTTCTGGCAACTCTTATAATGATCAACCTAGCATAATCTAACAATACATATCCGAGTCCAATTAACTCCTAACTGTTTCCATATCTTGAGAAATGTAACATCAATACACATAGAGAATATCAGAAGGTTTAGCCGGTGTCTTACGAGCACTTTAGCAGCGGATGAATCGGAGCCACAATATCAGAAAGTAGCTAAAATAAAATATACTAATTTTGACAATTTTCTCTTTAACTATGACTGTTTTGTATATTAAAGCTCATAATCTTGTATAGTCCAATTTAGTATATGAATAAACACCAAAATTAATCAACATAACCTGATAACTTGTAGCGAATTCAAACCTCCGATACGTGTAGCCGACAAACTGGCTCCTGTGACGCCGGCATTATTGTGTTTATGTTGAGAATCAGTTGAACGAGACACAGTGGTGCTCAGATAAACCATAAATATACTACAAATAAGTAACACCCCGTTCTTAACATTAATCATCAATTACAAACCCCAATGTACTTGAATAAACTAATGAAAGCATATGGTCCTCCCGGGATTCAAACTCGGGACACCACACCCAGAACATAAACATCTAAACCATTACACCACCAACACAGTTAAAGGTTTACCATATATATATACAGTATATAGTTAAAGAGGGGCATTATATAATTATTTATACTTTACCACAGTTTTCATCTCAAAGTCTCAGTTCTCTCTGTACTCAGCGGCGACTGCATTATCCAGAGCACCACGCTGAGTTGCTTGATGTCTGCTACATTCATTTATGATCGAACTTGGGCGGTCGATTCCCAATCAGTAACACTAACCACTGCACCACTATTGTGATCTCATTCTAGGTTATATATTTACAACATCCTTTTGATTGCTTGATTTATTGATTGATTGATTGCTCTGTGAAGCTATGGAAATGTGTACCTGTATAACAAATATGTACCTGTTTGCCTAGTTCTATAAAAGCATAATATCTATGGTTATGTATAAATTAACAAATTATTGGAGTGTTATCTACTTAATTACTTTTAAAGGTAAGGCAAATGGAATAAGAAAGTCTGGCCATGATATTACTAAGTCCTTGAATTCAATTTATATTACATATATAAGAGGGTTTCTAATTGATTCAATACAGCATAATTCTGGGAAGCCGGTGTCACACAAGCACTTTTAATGGCAATTGTGGTCTGGCATCCTCCTAACAGAAAGTTATATATATTATTTCAGTCTCTTAAGATAATATACATTCAGTCTAGTTGTTGATTACAATGCGAACGACCAAAAACTAGTCCGAGAACAAACTTTCCCATCGAAAATTGACATAAAACAACGCACGTGTGACACCGCCTTAACTATAGGTACCGCCAGCGAACTTGACAATAATATTAACCCTTTAATCTCTTATAACTCAAAATTAATTAAAGCAATCGGGCTGACGTTTCTATCATTTGGGAAGAGTCCACCAGGAAATGGGTAAGGATATTTACAGCCAGTTTGCTCTAGGCCCTTTTGAGGTACAGAGAGGTCAGGGATCAAGATTATTGTCAAGTTCGTTGGCGCTACCTATAGTAGGATATCCACCACTGATGTTATGTTTCCTACAGTTGCCAGTACTTTCCCTCAGTTGCCAATACTTTCCTCAGTTGCCAGTACTTCAATTCCCTCTTTTCCAGTACCTAATATATTACAAATTACTGGTATATAACAATAAGTATGTTAATTTACAGTTCCTGAGTTCCTGTGTTTTAATATGGGTCAAGTAAGGGATACCAATTAAACTGTTTAGCCCTATTAGTTTTTATACTTTAAGACGTTCGGCCCATTAGTTTGGCGATTTTACCACCTTTTGCCCCATTTCATTGTCAATTTTAAGACCTTTTATGCCATATGGGTGTCAATGTTTTCCTGGCGAGCAATTGTGAGCCTGCATTTTTAAGAAGCTTCGGCCTGGACATTTTTCTACTGAAAAATGTACAATTTTATCCTGAAAGGGGGTCTAGGGAGTTATTTTGTTTTAAGTTTGATGGAGGTCTAGCGAGGAAACTAATACATATATATATATATATATATGAATGAATAAATAAATAGACCAAAACTATCCACTACCCCCCATTAAGCAAATAAATCCGACCACTATCTGATAAGACAAGCGAGACTTGCTCAATATATGCTATTATTACCTCCCTTAAGGCAGTGTCACACCAGCGCTTTTTCCGGTAATTTTCGATGAGCAAGATTTTTCTCTTACTATTATGACATTTTTTGCGCATTGGAATTGGAAACTATACTCAGTTTCATTTAATCTTACTATAACTCAAATCATACCTACCCTCTCAGAGACATATCTCATCTCACCTTAGCCCCTTTGGGGGCCTGAGTATCTGGAGCAGCTTTGGTCTACCAGACTCGGGACTGTTCGGCCAGACATTCTGGGGAACTCCAACAATCCGATAGTTGTATTGGCAAAAAAATACAAGAGGCCCACAAATTTTTCTAAGTGACTATATTTAGTGGTGTGACATTATTTAATTATTTATTTGGCCGACTGTACCCACATTGTTTCAACCTATGAGAATACAGTTACGGCAGTGTCATGTGAGCTCCTTTACCATATTATTTTTCTATTGGCAACTAGCTTTAATGTGGCTTTTAACCACTTCAGTATGGGTGATACCATTATTCTTTATATTCTGGCTATTATTAGAAGAGTTTATACAGCTTAAAAAGGACATCCAGTAATCAGAGGTATAATATATCTCTATTACTTCGTTGACTATAAAAAATTCTTCCCTAGACATACAAAAATTGTCTAATGATAGAGCCAGATTAAAAGGAAAGGAACTTCATCTGTACTGAAAGGATTAAAAGCTACCAAATAAGAAGTGGCACAAAAAAAAAAGTAAAACAGTTCCTGTGACACTGCCTATAAGCCCCTACCTATGTAATGTTTTGTTTTCAAATGGCGGAAAATTGAATCCCTTAGCGGGATTTCTCGATACCAACTGGGAAAAAAGTTCTATGTCCCTGCATCATAATTATTAATGCCAAATTTTCATAATTAACAACACATTTGGATATAAATTCTTTGTAATAGCTCAGCAATTTAAACAGGGACATGGCAATTTACCGTCAGCTGAAAATAAACAAAGTAGAGAATTTAAACACCAGCAAGCTATAAGAACTTGAAGCTTTATTGTGCTTGGCCATGGTTTGATGCAAGTGAGCATGATATACAAACACACACAGGGCATACTCACGAGAATCACTTGGATTTGACCACTTACGAGTTTCAGGCTATAAGGAAGTTGAAGTCGTAAGCATAGATATTAGCAGAGATACAATAAATATATTAGTTTGCGATAGAAACTTTGCTGAATTTGATTTTGTGGATTTATATACAGATATGCGCCTCAACTGTGTTTTACCTGTTAATTCTGCTAAATATCTATGCCTAGGCCTACAGCTCCAACTTCCTCATAGCCTGAAACTCTTAAGTGGTCAATTGTGACACATGTCTAAAACAAGATTGCATTCGTTTGAGAATAGAATCAGAGTATTATTGAGTACAGAATCATACTTGAAATTATAATGTGTTAAATTGAATGTAGGATTTTGCAATTTCAGTTTTAGTGTACAAATTTGCAATCTAGGTTAGTATTTATTATAGAAAATAAATAAAATGAGATGTCTTACGTTTGTTTAGCTTTATGCATATCTCACACATACTGTATATAAAATACTCACATATATTCCAATCATTATGATTTTTAAGCGGGTTACTAGAGCTGTGCATAGTCAGTAGAGCGTCGGCTGCTGATCAAAGGGTCAGTGGATCGAGCCTTCACTGTCAAAATATTATTGGTAGATGTCGAGCGGGCAACTTGATCTAGCGATTTGTTACAAATGCCTAATGTTCATGGCCACCCCTTCTCGGGAATTACGCCGTCTGGCAAAACAAAATAAATAAAAAACAATTATTTGTATACCGTGCAACTGATTGACTTTTATCAGACCCTGGTCGAGTACACTGTGATAGAGCTCTGTATTCTGTTGATAAAAATATACTCAGAAAGTTGACATAATGAATATAGACACCATATGAAGAGGAGCCATATGCAAAACGTCAATAAAGTGCTCCTCCTCATGTGGTGTTATATTAATTCTGTACTCTGTTGTCAGGTCCTGAAGTTCGATCCTACATTATGGTGAACTGAATATAAATGCTCACTGATAAATTGTTTGATTAATATAACCTGTGTTTGATTTATTCACCTTCTATTACCCTTGCCTAATTTTACTTTGAATTATCAGGTATAGTCTGAAGCCTTACCTTTCACCTACTGTACCATAATGTGTAGAACTATTATATGCGTATATTTTCACTTAAGGGGGTGTTTTTATTCTGGACCCCCTTCTCCCGCATGTTTTTCCCTATTAGTGTTTGAGATTTTAAGATGTTTGCCCCATTTCTTTGCCAATTTTAAAACCTTTTGTGCCATTTAGGTGTTGAGAGTTTCCTGGCGAGCAATAGCAAATCTGCAATTTAGGAGAAACCGACCTCTCCTTGGTTCTCAAATTACTTACAAAGTCTGGTTTTTATATCATAAAAGGAAAGTACTAAAGGCAATCATTGGCTGGAATAGTGTTGCAACTGTTATTGATTGTTTCATGTATCATTTCAATCAGTTTCTCCCATTTATTCAATACCATACATAATATAAACGGTCTGTATTTAATTATATGTGGCCTATACACTATTTGTTTTCAATCAATTAAATGTAGAACTCGATACAACTTACGATCAAAGTCGGTGTTAATTTTGAGTAAGGTTTGAGTATCGACCCTTCAGTAGCAGGGCTCGCCTTCTCACTTTCCCCTTTGTCTCTATCTGTGATCCCAGCCTCTCACCTCTACAAACCCCATCAACTCTTCTATGTGTATCTAATGCAGGAAACATTCGTCACACACACTAATAAAGGGAAATATGCCTCATTCAGACTCGTTATATCTTGGTTGTAGAAAGTGTGTGCTATGAGGGAGTTACAAGGAATAGTTAGCATCTCAAAGACCTATTGATCCATTTGTGGGAAATATTTGAAGTGGAAGGAGAGACATTGTTCAGTGCACTACACTCATTACAAAGTGCAAAATACCATCTACTGACTACTGTCTTCTTGAACTGCTCAACTGAGGAAATGTTTACAACTTCCGAGGAAAGTTTGTTCCAGGTAGAACGGATCTTAACCCGGGAACTGCCGGGAGACGCTTAAGAGTTCCCCCGGCGGACTGCGGGAAGACTTAAGAGTAAGGTTTTTAAAAACTCCATTTAAAACACCCCAAAACATTTTTTTTTTTTTTTTTTGCCCCTGGGCCATGCCAAATATCACTCCTCCACCTCCCCTCCTTCCCCACTTTCCTCACCTTCAGTTATCACCTATTTTTCCCTGTTATTCCCTTATTCTGTGGTCTATTTTTGTGCTAACATTAGCGAGTTGCAAGCAGGGCATTGTCATCACTGTTACCAAGCGAGTGCAAGAGAGAGAGAGAGAGTATGGATCGACAGTCTCTCTCCAGACGTGGGGAAAAGTGGAGGGGAGGGAGGTTGCCTCAGCCATACATTATGTAACTCCCGGCCTGTATCGCGATTTTGACCATCCAAACGCTGTTTCCACTTGTTTTATTGTTGTAACAGGTTAATACCTTTATAATCAACCTATAATAGGCGCATATGGATAAGTATTAATGCTATTTATGGTAAAATAACGGTGTTAGTGATGGGAACAGCTCAAATACGTCCGCACAGAAGTGTGGTGTCTCATACCCCCCATGCGCACTTCTTGGGTTAAATGGAAAACAGTTTCCACAAATACTAGTGCTGAACCTTTTCCATTCTAACTCAGCCATGGTTGCGTATTGTATTCATATTGAGGCTAAACATTTTGCTATGATCCAAATTGTCAAACCATTACATCATTTAAAAACTTAAAGGAACTGACCTTGTAGTCAGCGTGTTAAGAGAAAGAGAGAGAGAGAAGATCACTACAGCTGAGATTCTTGTAACACACGTGTATAGCGACTCATTTTGAGAATACAATTATACAGTATATTTATCAATACATTCCTGATAAGTTATAAGAGTTGGCCATTGTAAGCATGTGCAATGATGGTTTAACAATAATTTGCAATGCATGAGAACAATCGTCGTTAATCACTAACTGCCAGCTAGAGAAGGAAAGCGGGGGAGATGGGGGTGGAAGGTGGGGGTAGATTTGGACCCGATTCCCCCCTACCACCTGCCCAGAATAGAGTAGGGGAAGGAAGGCCCCACCCCTGAGCAAGTTTTAGTACGCATGAGTGTAAATTGAGAGGTGAAATAGGGGCCTCACTAATGAAAACGAGAATCATAAATGGAAGGTTACAATATTTAAAAAGTATCGATGAAGGAGAAAACCAGCTGCTGAAAGAAATAGTAAGGGAAATGTGTGAGGATGATAGAAATAAATGGATGAAAGTGACAAACACTTACATGAATACTGTGGGAATGAGAAGAGAAAATATCATAAGAATTAATAAAACAGAAATAAAAGAAGAAACAAGAAAGTGGGATTCTGCAAATTGGAAAGAAGAAGTAAATAGTAAATCAAGCCTAGTAATATACAAAAGATGGAAAGAAAGTATTAAAGAAGAAAAAATGTATGATAACCGCCCATCTTCAATCCCACTGTATAAGGCCGGAGTGGAACTCTGCAACTAAACGATAGGAAAAGACACAAATGGAGAAGTAGAATGCACTCTATGTGGCAATGATTATGAAGATCTGAAACATGTGCCCATCAATAAATAATGAAAGAATGAAAGCTAAAGAACTACAACAGCCATACCAAGATGAACTGGGAATAATAGGAAATTATTTATTCAGAGAAGAAAATCTAGAAGAGAAAAAGGAGATTTTATATAAGATGTGGAAGAAGAGAGAAATAATAATTAAAATTTTGACATCTAATTAATTAAGAAAGATAAAAAAAACATTGAATGTAAACTAGGAAATATCAAGTAAACTTAAATTTTCAGGGAGCTGCCGTTGCTAAGGCGTTCTTCCCCTTGGAGACGACATCCGACATCCGGAGACAAAGCGTTGAAAGCGACCTCCAACGTTTGTGATTGTCACCGGCGAAGAATAATCCTCGAAGGAAATTGGTATAAATCACCACATATACCAATTGGAACAGGTAAATATGGTGTTTCTAGGTTTCCACGTATATTCCTCCTTGCTTACAGAACGTAGGAGGCACCCCAATTTCGACACATTGTGCAGCATCCCGCATGTCCCATGTGCCTCCAACTCGATTTGGGAAGCCTAGCCTATGAAAATAATGTCGGTACTTAGGCCTATTACCAAAACTAGGCCCTACCACTATTTGTTTTTCAATATTTGATGGCTAGATAAATCTACAGTTATACTACCCCTATTTTGTCGCTATTCTGTTGGTACTAATGGGTTAATATTATTAGTAGCAGACTTAGTATGGTTTGATGATGCGCGGAAATGTATATTTGACTTGAAATAGATACACTGAAGTATTACAAACCTTCGCAAACCCATAAACAGGGAACGTGAGCAGGGTTTAAACCGTCGTGCACCCATAAACGGAACGTGAGGGGGAGTTTAGACCGTCGCGGAGACAGGTTACTTTTCGGTTAGGTTAGGTTAGGCTAATGTTAAAAATACTAAAATGCGACGGTCCTCGGTATTAAACAACACTGTATATCAAAGAAAAAATTAAAAACATCAACAAATTGCCTGAAAAAAACTAGGCCTATCTGGTTGGTGATAATTTTTTATCAAAATAAGTTTTTTTTCCAGTTTCCGCATCTGCTGAACCATCCAAAAACACGCTAAAAGGTGTGTTTTGAAGGGGCGAGGTGGTGGGGGGTAGTGGGGGAGGGGTAGTATAACTGTAGATTTACCAAAATAGGCACCAATAGATTCGCCATATTTTTCTCCATAGCCTATACCTATAGGATAGTCCGCATGGAGGATTTTCGTTATCAACAAATTGAAAAATACCCACTTCACAGACAAATAGGCCTAGGCTACACCAAAAATCTAAGTCAAAATGGGGACTGTGGGGGCCGGGGGCGGCAGCCCCACCTATAATACTAGGTTAGGTTAGGCTAATGTCCTTTCAAAGGGGTATAGGGTAGTAAACACTAGGATAGCCTATACCCGGTCAGAGGTAAGAAGAAGAAGAGTCCTGCAGTAGTCTCCTTGAATGCTACCAAAATTTGTGGGATGGATGTAGAGTTCGGGCGTACGGTCGTCATTTACATAGGGCGATCGCCGCGGTCGCACTTACGTTCCCGTCTATTTCGACGCTATATTTTCTGTTATTTGCCCCGTCATTACTACATGAATACTAGGTTAGGTTAGGTTAGGTTAAAATAGACGGGAACATGATGGGAAAGGTCCGACGCCACTACGCGTAATGTAAACAAAGATGGCGGTACGCCCGCTCACTACATCCTACCCAAAAGAAATATAGGCCGGCCTAATTCTCCCTATTGATGGTGGTAAAACTCGTATTTAGGGTCAATATTTACGAGTCACACCACAGCTGGGATCTAATTTCTAATGGTAGTTTTGGGTTCCTATCATTCTATGCTTCATTGCTATATATGGCCTACTTTTTATCCACCGGAAAATATTTTATTTTCTTGGCTTTAGTCTATTTTTTTTGTTTAGCATTGACATAACCAAAAAACCTAACCTAACCTAACCTAATAGCCCCCAAATACATTTAGGTTAGGTTAGGTTTTTTGGTTAGGCTAGGTTAGGCTAATGCTAAAAAAAAAAAAAAAAAAAAAAAATAGGCCTAGGCTAGCCTATATATATAGCATATATACATTTTCCGGTGGATAAAAAGTGTATAGCAATGAAGCATAGAATGATAGGAACCCAAAACTACCATTAGAAATGAGATCCCAGCTGTGGTGTGACTCGTAAATATTGACCGTATTTAGCCCCTTACTGGCAAAATAGCCTAGATACTGATTTCAATAAGTGAGGGTGGTGGGCAAGACCCCTTTCATCCCATCCTGTATCCCAAGGCAAACAATTTTTTTTTTTTTTTTTTGGTCTAAATTACGTTTTACTCTGAAAATGATGGTTTTAAGATCGTTGCATAGCCTAATGGGGAAAAAAAAAATCCGGGGATTGAAACTAATTTAAACTAGGTTACAGTAGGCTACTGTATAATGATAAAAACTACCAGGAAGGATGTAGTTACCGGGTGTACCACTACCGACATACCGGTACAACATAAATAATAGGCTAGCCTATAAAAAACAAGTAAATACAAAGGAGATCTAGGGAATTAGGAAAAAAAAAGGCTAGCCTAGGCTAAAGCTAAAATTGATAAATCGATCGTAATTTGTTATTAGTTTGGCTTCCGCTTTACGCCTTTAAAAGCTGTCCCAGATTAACCCGTACAGCCCCAGCGACGCGTCTGACGCGTCGGCGATGTATGTAATGCACAGCCCCAGAGACGCGCCTGGCGCGTCACCCTAATTGCGCCGACCGTAACCTCAGGTGTAGCCACTCAAGAGGGCTCAGATTTGTATGGGAACTGTGTACGTATCCCACGCAACCGTGCCGATGGTTGAAAACTCTCAAAGTCCACGTGCGTGCGCGTGAGCGCGCAATAACCTGTTTTTTTGGGGTAATTGCCTTCAATTTTTTACTCTTGTAAAATACGTTTTCGGGGGCTCTGTAGGACCATTCTTTAAGCTTTTTGAGCGGTTTTTCGTGGTTTTTCCTTCATTCCTAACCCATTCGCTATTGTTTCTGGAATAAAACAATTTTTTGAAAACCGGTCGGGTTCTGGTGAACAAACATTACAAAACTAGCCGGGACTGGACGGGTTAAGAGATATGACTGTAGGAATCCATAAAAGAGTGAAATTGAGAAAGTACTGTAAATGCTGAAATTATGATACAGTAAACCCTGATATTTCGAACTCTTTTTACTCGGAAACCTTCTCGGAATGGCATAGGCCTCTCGAAGATGTCCCTGTATATCTCAGCAATTTCCGAGTTGGACGGGATTTGTGTCCGGTTTACAATGTTCTCTCACTCGGTTTTAAGTGATTTTAGGATGAATTGAAGTATGTGCCTTATAATTATTGTGTTAATATAAATTACTATGTACTGTACTGTCCCTGAAAACATAATAAGGTTAGTATTTGTCATTAATAGGCCTATGATGAATTTCACATGTTAAAAAAAAAAAATCCTAATTTTCTAAGGTGACGCAGACTTTCCTCTTCTAATTTGGAATTTTCCCTTTCTTAAGTCGGATATAGGCTAAGTCGGACTTCGGACATCTCGGAAAATTGGGCTTCTCGGAAGTGGTCTCCCCCCAATTAGTCCGAGATAGCGAGGGTTTACTGTATAGGGTATGGTATTCCAGTACAGTATTGTGAACATTCACTTGACGATCTTTCAGAAGAGCTTTTCCTCAAACTTTCAGAAGAGCTTTTCCTCAAAACCTCCGTTTTCTAATGTTATGATGCTTGATCTCGGAGATGTTTTTCACTCTCCCGAGTCCTGCAGTGCTTGCTAGTAATTTGATGTCTCCTACATAATTTTTAAGAGCAGCAGGGTCTTTGAAAGGGGTGCAGCCACAGCGTGTGAGGTGAGGTTGAACGGTCACGTTATGGAGAATGTCAGCTCATTTAAGTATTTGGGCAGTGTGTTGACACTGTTGAGTAAGTATGGGAGTACTGTATGGATGAGGAAGTGCGGTAGAGGGTGCAACAGGGGAAGAGGGTTATAGGAAAGCCGAAAGCAGTAACAAGAAGTAGGGTGGTCAGCATGGCAGTAAAGAAGTCCTTGCATGACAGTGTGGTATTCCCGACATTGACTTACGGGAGCGAAGCATATATGTTTGTGAAGAGACTCAAACCATGAGGGGTGGAAATGAGTTACCGGTACTTGAGAAGTGCGTGCAGAGTTACATGGAGGGATAGCCAGACGAATGAGGAAGTATGAGAGAGGTGTGGTGTGATAGTAGATGTGCTGGAAAGTGTGAAAAGGAACACCTTGAGATGGTTCGGCCTTATGGAACGTATGGGTAGCGAGAGAATTACTAAGAGGGTGTACGAGAGTGAGGTGGAAGTACAGAGAGGGAGAGGTGGAAGGATGGAGTGAAGAAGTATATGAGTGAAGGCGGTGCTGGTTGGGAGGAGGGGCGTCGATTGACTGGGGACAGAGGTGATTGGGGGTGTTTCGTTCGTGGCCACCCCTGCTGGCATCAGGCAATAGATAGATAGATAGGGGTCTGGCCCCAGGTTAGGTCAGGTTGTCAGGTTAGGCTAATGGAGGTTAATGACAATCAGACAATATTGTCGTCGGAGGATGCGGGTGAGTTACGTGTTTGGGTATTATTCTCCTTTTACACCGGGTCGAAGTTATGATCTATTATTTAGGATTATGTACAGTAGTAGTTGTTGTTGTTGTTGTTCCTCCCCAAGCTGCCTGGCCAAACAGCCCCAAGGCCCCGAGCAAAGCCAAGGCCATAACCGAGCGCCCCCACAGAACCCTCCCTGCTTACCACAATAAAGCCTGGGTGACCGAAGCCACTCCATGGCGGGGAGCTGAGGAGGGTGCGGAAACGCCCGGGAAACCAAAGCCCCACCCAGGGCCCTGTGCCCCTCAGCAATTATGAAGAGAAAGTTGAGGGGCAAAGGAAAAATGTGACGCTTTGGCTTCCAATCTTGGTAAATTGGGAGGTCAATCCACGGACGAGACGCCGTCACTTGAGATCTAGAAAATATATAAGTAAAAGGAACAGTCAGAGTAAGCTATGGGTATGGCAGAGATCGCTCAGTTCTCACTCTGATAGACCAGCCCATCACCACTGTACAGTAGTAGTTATATCATGTACCGGTACTTCATTGGCATATACTGTACAGTATGTCCAAACCGTCGGTAATTCATTATAATACTGTATACAGTACAGTACCGGTACTCCCTAAATCACTAACAAAAATGGGGAAGGTTGTACAGCAGTACAGTACTGTAGTATCCGGGCGTATGGTCGTCATGATTACATAGGTCGTAGTTTCGCGTATATATTTTTTTCCTGTTATTTGCCCCCTGCTGGCAATATATATGATAATGACAATAAGTCCTGTGGGGGGTGAGGGCCTCCTCAACCTATTATTGTATCCCACAGCAGTCAAAATAGCCGGGAACGCAATCACGAGCGTGCAAATATTTTGTGTTGCATTGGTGTTTTAAGATTGTTGGATAATATTTGTTTTGCAATTTCCGAAGGGGCTCGTGAAATAACACACCTAAAAAAAAAAAACAAAAAAAAAACAAGGACAGTAAATATAAAATACTTGTAAAAATCGTCCCCGGTGTAAAACTAGAAATGTACCCGTGTTTGTTTATGTCCATTTCGCCATCGCAAGAATTTTACCAAACTCTATCCCAAGGCCAACAGTATGTATGTATAAACTCAGGCATATACCCCATAGCTGGGGATGGTCGACTCGAGACAGAGCCCGAACTTAAATGACATATAAAGTTTCAATTCTTAGGGTCCAGGAGCACTTTCGCGTGCAGCGTTCCCTCGCTCCTTTCTCTGTCTCTTCTAGTAGATAAATTTTACAAGGAGAGGAGGATTCCTAACCCCCTGCCCTAACGGTGAACTGCGTATTTGCTCGGGCCTTTCCTCATTTTTGCTTTTAAAACTAGGCTATTCCAGCAAGGTGTCAAACGAAAGCAGAGTCCTTTGTTTTTAGTCTTTATTGTCTATGCAAAGATAATATTGTGGTTTATAGTTCAAATTTTGTCTTTTGATGTGATGAAATGGCCAAAATAGTGCTATTTTCTGGTAATTTTCTTGTATTCCATCTAATTTTCATTCAAGTCTTTAAACAAAATTACTCTAGCTTGACACACTGTATAATTCCAGATTTGGCCTATGCGATATGGCATTAGAAACCCGTACAATATTTTGATTCAGAACGGAAAATGTGTGGGCATTGATGATTTTGCGGACGAGTGTTTATTCTTGCAACCGGTACCCCCGTCCAATGTTTTTTTATTTTTTTGTTTTTTTCTATGTGAATGAGGGAGACAAAAGGCATAACTGCCTGCAGCGAGTGCCTCCCCCAGATTTAAAGAGTAACAGGGCCGAAATCAAGGGACGTTCGAGCTAAAATGTCCGGACACACGGAGTTTGAAGCAATTTAAGTCATAGGAAGAGGGAAAGACTGATTCTGGGAGAGAGTTCCAGAGCTCAGCAGTTGAATAGAAGAAAGTCTGAGAATAGCGTTTCACTCTTGGGTTGGAGAGTTGCACAGAGTAGGGGTGGGATTGTGTTGCAAGGCGGGTACTATGTACCCTACATAGAGGAGGTGGTATACACTGGGAAAGCTCCGGGGAACACTGATTATTGGAGTAGCGATAGTATAGTGAGTATTACCTCGGTTGTCTGTAAAATGCTAGAAATACTCACAAGAGACAGACTTGTAAATCACTTAGAGGAAAATATCCTACTCAAAGACACCTAGCATGGCTTCTGTAACAAATGTTCCAGCTTGATGAACTTTCTTGGACTTCTTCCATGATATCCTCAACCTACATGACGAGAGTATAGCTGTAGATATTATATAACTTTATCTTCAAAAGGCCTTTGACGAAGTACCCCACAAATGGTTATTAATAAAATTAAAAGTGCATGGAATACAAGGGGGAGTGTTGAGATGGATGGAAAATTGGCTCATTGAAAGAAAGCCAAGGGTAGTCATAAATGGTAAAGCATCAAAATGGACCAATGTAACTAGCGGGGTACCCCAGAGATCGGATCTAGGGCCAGTGCTCTGCCTAGTTTATATGTATGACATAGATGAGGGCCTCACCTGTATAATCTCAAAGTTTGCAGATGATACAAAAATTGCAAATACTGTACAGTACTGTAACGGTACTCTCAAACGAACAAGCTCAGTGTGTCCAGACATTTTAATTCTAACGCTTCTTGAATT
Organism: Paralithodes platypus; assembly: GCA_032716605.1. NCBI lineage: Eukaryota > Metazoa > Arthropoda > Malacostraca > Decapoda > Lithodidae > Paralithodes > Paralithodes platypus. The sequence continues at coordinate 25,192,931 of CM064517.1, forward strand.
TGGCTCTCTTTCACTCTTCTAAATTTTTTGGGGGCCACTTGTTACAGGCAGCTTTGTCTTTTGTCTGCTTCATAATGTAGACATGGTAAAAACTTAATTCTTTAGACTCGGGCTTTCCGGTCTATGCCATAAAATCGGTAAGGGTTGTGTAATCGTGCGTGTCACCTCGCACGCTGTTATGTTTGTGTCTAATTTGACATGTTTTTTCTTTCTTCAAAATTAAAGACGTAAATCATCAGAATAACCGTAACCTAAACTAACCTTGAATTATTAATGGGGGCTGCAACAACCACACACTCGCAGAATAGCCTATTAGTGGGGGTGTGGGTGCGGCAGGTCCCACTAATAATACAGTACTTGTAGGATTAGGTTTTTATACCATGCCCGAAAGAGGGGTTATGGATCTGCGATCTTACTTTCAACCATCTTGACAATTTTACCAACGCCTAAACTTCGTTCGTTGCGAAAATAGCCTCCCGAAAGTATACCTAGGATGGGAATCGAACCCGAGACCCTTGGGTTACGAGGCAGACACCTTACCAGTTAGACCAATAGAGATATACTGTACCACTTGGCCTGGTTGGCTCGACTATATTTCCACATCTTGTTGTTCAGTTTATGCTAACCTGGCCCTAGGTTAGGTTAAGAATATTTAGATGATTTATGATAATTTCGGACGAGTTTACCCTCGCAACCCCTGTTTACTCTTGTTATGACGCGCAATCTCAAAGGTGCTTTTCATTCTCCCACAGTACTTTATGGTAATTTAATGGCTTCTATATAATTTTTATGAGCAGCGGGGGCTGGGGGGAGCAGCCAGGCAGCCCCCACTCCCAGGTTAGGTTAATTATATCGTTGGAGGAGGCGGGTGAGGGTTTGTTTACGTCCACGAGTATCCCCTCTAGGCTGCGTTCACATTCGACGGATGGGCCAAGTCAAAAGAAATACCAGATAAAAATCTATATACCGGTAGCCTATACTGTAGAATGGTTGTAGTATAACAGGGCTAAATGGGAGTGGTAATAGTAGCAGTATCACTCCACTGTAGGATGGTTGTAGTATAACAGGGCTAAATGGGAGTGGTAATAGTAGCAGTATCACTCCACTTCTACTAAAAATAAATTGCTTACATAATACAGAAATAGTGGTAGATATTTAGGTCTGGGTTCAATTTTGTCGGTAAATTTTACTATTTTTTGTTTAATGCTTTCTTAGTGTGTTTAACCCTTACAAAAGGACGGAGGTCGTATCCGGGCGATCTGGCCGAAAAATGTCTAGGCCTAGGCTACCGTATCTTTGTTATTTTAACTGCTAGAAATGTCCCACGCATCCCTAAACGTAGTGCGGTTTCCAATCTGTAGACTGGCGTTGAGTAGAGTTCTCTAAGTCAACTGATTCAGTTGTGATGACGATTTCCATGGAGCGAATTTTTCCGCGATGTTGACAATATCGGAGCTTTTCAGACACTAATTTCGTCATACAACAACAACATTGATCCGACGTCTCCTTCTTGTTTTCGGAGGTGCGGTGACGCAATGAACGGCTTTGTTTACATGCGTCGGACACACGGCGTTCAGACCACGCTGAATAGGCTTTCAAGCTTACTGTCTGTTAAAAGGACACCCGGGTACCGGCCCATCTTCCGCGGTGTCCTTATAAAAGGACACCCGGGCTGGAAGGGTTAACTATGTGAAACTTGTGGCAAATATATACAGTACATAGCTTAACACAGCTTATTAAGAAAGGCTATAATAAGCCTACAATAATAGAAACATAAACAAAGACCATTGCTTACCTTAAAATTAAATGCTTAGCCCAAGTGTCCAGGATACGCAATATTAATTGCGTATCCTGGACACTTGCTAAGCATTTAATTTTAAGGGAAGCAATGGTCTTTGTTTATGTTTCTATTATTGTAGGCTTATTATAGCCTTTCTTAACTATTGATTATTGATTTAGATCGAAAATGTGTGTGTCTGGGCTCTGGGGCGGGCTGCCGGCCATATGTATTTTTCTCCATAAGTTATGTTATTCCTATTACTGTACGCAAATTCCCAATATGCACCACGCTTTTCCGTCCATATAGACGCGTTTTGGGGGGTCTGACTGTACTAGGCCGTCGCATGGGGCCATCTGTAGAGTAGGGTCTGGCCAAATTTTGCATCCTACACATCTACTTTATTTTTATATATTTTTGTATTACACATTTCCTGCAGGAATGACACATACAGTATTGGCAAGTAGTATACTGTACGATACGAACACTTCATTATGGACAATAACATTCACAGATTCAGACCTGGACCTAATGCCAAAAGAATCGCAGTAGCCTAAAAGTATGGTTTATTTGTGGGTGCATTTCAAAGTTTTAGTAGTTGTTTTACAATATTGACTATTTTAAAGCCTTCCATGGACACTTATCGCAGAGGAGTTGACCATTGCACCACCGTTTTCAGTTGATCCATTTTCTTATCATGTGCAATTTTGGATGTGTTTTTTTATTCTCCTGCACAGTACAGTACAGTACAGTATTTTGGTTATGCTCATGGTCACAAACATTACGTACGCATCTAATTTGACCGTTATTTTCGAGATCAGGTACTTGTGTTCGATCTCAAAACAAAAGAACTTATAAACGAAGGCAGTCCATGACAGGGTCGCCCCGAATGACTCCATTTAGGACGCGAGACTGCAACCACACGAAACGGTCTTTAAACTTTTATAAATGTATATACCGGTACAGTATGTAGTGGACTTTACCCATCTATCTACTGTATCTATCTATCTATCTATATACAGTATATATATACTCAGGCCCAATCCCCACTTTTTCCTTTTGTGTGTGTGTGTGTGTGGGGGGGGGGGGGGGGGGCTAACTCAAGACAGAGCCCGAATAGGGACAACACATCAGAAAACAATGAACACACACAAACAAAACATAAATTCACACACATCCTCATAGCTCTTGTAAATTGCAGATGGAAAGCAGTGGAGGACCTGTGGCAGATGAACCATTTACAAGAGTTTTTACTGCCTGGCGGACCGTTCGTACCGGAGGTGTTCAACGACAAAAAAGAAGGTAGCTTATTTGATTTTTGTTAAGACTTTTCGTGTCATTTAGGTGTCGATTTTTAAAAAGACGTCACCGGTACTGAAAGGGGTACTGTGAACTGGGGCAAATTTGGACAATTTTTGTACCATCGAGTCAAGTTTTTAGTTCTATCGAAAATCTTTAGTATTATACGTGAGGCTGGTCCGCTAGTATATCAAGTCATAGCAGCAAGAAAATATTAGATATCTATTATATACTGTACTATGAAAATATATAATTACATCCATTATTATCCCTGCCAGACCTATGAGAGTTCTCTATGGAGCTCAGTGGTCTGGTTAATCTGCTCTACATAACTAACTAACAGTGGAGCCCCTACCATATCTTCGCGACAGCAATCTTCGCTGTAGACACTAAATAGACTCAATTTCGCTGTAAATTAATCAATCTTCGCAAAAAAATACGAGGAAAGTATGCCGCGGTTTTATTCTTCGCAGCTAATATTTCAATCTTCACGCCGCATTTTCCTGCCTAGCTGAGGCATAAACATGCTGGCCAGCCAATCACAGTCCACCATTCGGGCACCATCTAGCAACGTCATTGCAAAGCAGTCAATCACAGGCATCCAGTAGAACGCCATTGGAAGTAAAGTGATTAATTATATTTTTTCTATAGGTCCAGGAATAATTTGTAGCGAGGTCGGTCCTTTGGGATCAGTGCCTTATAAATTGTCCTTTCCTTCCACGTAAACATTGCGCTATTCGGTGTGCAGTTGGGTCTGAGTGCATTATTAGGTTAATATCCAGTATTGGATAAATAGATATCAATCGTAGTCATGTACTTAACCTTTAACCCCTTCTGTACCGGCAACATCCTTTTAACTATATTCTGGCTGTTATCAGACGATAGTATTCAGTTTATAAAAAGGCCTCCACCAATTAACAGACTTTGAACTATCTTGCATAACCCTTTTTACTACCACCAATCCTTCTTAAGCAACATAAAATTCTCTAAATGTAGCTAAATTGGGATTAAAAAGACATCGCCGGTACAGATTGGGTTAACTGTACTTGGGTTAAGAGTACTCTTTGTTTAAATCTGTTGTTACTTCATATTTTGCAATTATTTGTCTATATTATATGTATTCATTGTCGATAGTATCAATTGCTTACTTTTGCGATTTCCTTAGTTTATTTGTGCTATAAATGTAGGTTATTTGTAGGGTCATTTGATAGGGGTCACTTGAGGCATGCTATGCTTACAGGTACCTACCCGATAGCACTATCGTTAGTGAGTGCTGTACTGTATTTTATATATTATTTTGTAATAGTATAGATATCTTATCAATATTTGTATTTTGTACTATTGTTAATGTCTTGTCATGTTGCAAATTTGATTTTAAATAATATTTTGACATTTAACATGTAGTTTCTTTATTCATGCAGAGTTTAGTAAAATTTGCCAGAACGTCCCGGACTTCCCAAACTTGACTACTTCCTTTAACGTGACGATAGTGCGTTGTTATATGTGCGATTAGTTTGCTTGGGAAACAGATTAACTTGCTCATGTAGTAATGTACACCCTATGTGGTGGATTGTGTTCTTTTATTTAATAATTTTCATTTTAGTAAGCGTTGTTTCCACATAGCGATTTTGATAATTTAATTTGACTTTATATTGTCCTTGTCCCAATTTTGGTTTGTTTAGTTTGCAAGTTTTACATTTTAATTTGGTGGTTTAATGGTTAGTGTTTAAAATGTGGATGTGGTATCCCAGGTTCGAATCCCGGGAGGATCACATAGTTTCATTCATTTCATTGGGAGGTGTTTGGTGTTGGGAGTGAAATTAATTAGATAGAATATTAGTATAGGGTCACTATAGTCTATTCATTATATTTAATCTAAAAAAAAACTGACCACTAACCTCTATAACTGTGTGTTCTTTTATTTCATAAATTTTATTTTAGTAAGCGTTGTTTCCACATAGCAATTTTGATCAGTTATTTTGCCTTTTATATTGTCTTTGCCCAAGTTTTGGTTTGTTTAGTTTGCAAGTTTTACATTTTAACTCAAAGACTATTTATTCCTTCTAGGTTCTGGCGAGATGGACCGATTGGGTGGCACTGCAAGGGGGGCTGCGGACGGTCGGGGTATTGACTCGGGGGCTGTTGGTCCCCTCCCCCGCTGCCCTCTCAGAGACAGATCTCATCTCTCCCTGGCCCCTTCTGGGGTCCGAACATCTAAAGCGGCTTCAGTCTACCAGACTCGGGACTAATGTTTCTACCATTTGGGAAGAGTCAGACAGGGAATAGGTGTGGAAATTTACAGCCCATTTGTTCTAGCCTATTTTAATTTCCAGACGGTAGGAGTCAGAATTTCTGGCCTACTTAAAATGAATGGACTATAGTGGGAGTCTGTCCAGTCCAAGGACGTTGCCTTTTAATATCTTAATTTTTCCAGGGCATTAGATCACACGTTTGGGGCCACACGCTCGATCGCCCAATTATTGCACTAAGTATCGTATTACATGATACTGTACTTTTTTTTCAGCTTATAGCAGAGTTCCAAGCAGCTCATTCTTGGGCGCTCCTTAGTTAGTCCTTTGGCTGCGAGAATAGTTTGTACTACCTGATCCCACGTCTTTCTTGGTCCACCTCTCCTTGCGACTCTCTCCACGTTCATATACAGTACTTGCTTTTCTTGACCCAATTATTGTCATCCATCCTTTTCACATGTCCACACCAACTAAGCCTGCTCTTACGCATATCCTCATTAATAATTTCTTTGCTTAAGCTCCTTCTGAGTTCTACATTTGGGTTTTTGTCTTACATTGCAGACCCACATATCCATCTCACCATCCTCATTTAATTTTGTTCCATCGTATTTATATCTTTCATATTGATAGGCCAGGTTTCGCTAGCATACACCATCATACAGTACTTCTAACGCATGTACTAGATTAGAAAAGAAAAACAATAAACCAAACCTTTGCCTTAAATCACATAGCGGTTTTGATTTAGTTATTTGTCTTTTTACTGTGTTCGTATAAGTTTTGGTTTGTTTATTTTGCAAGTTTTACATTATAATCTAACATATCCTTAACCTCACAGGTTTGAGAGTGCGAAATAGAAGATACAACGAGATTGAGTGGTCCCTGTTTTCTGGAATTGGTGAAGATTGACTTGACTGGGACAAGAACTCTATGAAGATTACGAATTGCCTAACTTCAAGAGTTACACTTAATGTGAGGACCAGCATGTACGGTAAGTTTATAGAGTAGTTTTTTTTTATTTAATTTTTTTTATATGCCTTTCAGTAATATCCCTTTATTACTTCCATTATGGGTGATGATACACAAATTTATTGCGTATAGAAAATATTTTATAGAAATTAAACACGTAAAAAGTACAGTAGCCTATCTCCTTTTTGAATGCCATAAAGCGTTCCCATTTTTTAATTGACAGATAGGCAGAATAGTTTTACATTGTTCATTTTATGATTACTGTAGTATGTATGTCTTTCGCGACTCCCAAATTGCTAATTCCTTGAATGTGACGATAGTGCGTTATGTTTGCGATTACTGTAGTTTGCTTTGGAAACAGATTAACTTGCTCATGTAGCAATGTACACCCTATGTGGTGGATAGTGTTCTTTTATTTCATAAATGTTATTTTAGTAAGCGTTGTTTCCACTTAGCGATTTTGATGAGTTATTTTGTCTTTTTTACTGTGTTCGTATAAGTTTTGGTTTGTTTATTTTTCAAGTTTTACATTATAATTGTCTTTGTCCAAGTTTTGGTTTGTTTAGTTTGCAAGTTTTACATTTTAATGTACAGTAAAAGTCCGTTAATCCGACGACCGATGATTCGAATCTCCCAATAGTCCGAATTTTTCAATTTGAGGCCAAATCCGAATTCACCCGATGGTCCGAATTTCAAGAAGTCCCAAAGTCCCCTTTTTGAGGCATTAGGTCACTCAAATGACACATAATGGAGCACACACATATCATATGTTCATGAATTCACTTTAAAAGTTTACCATTGTCATTGTAGCCTATTATCTACTTCAAAACATTCAGATTAATGGTCAAAGGAAGCTACTGATATAATCGTAAACACCTTCGTCTTCTTCTTCTTCCACATCGTCTGCTAGAGAGTTTGTTTTGCTCTTGAACGCATCCTTGGGACGCTCCGATGCGCTACTGGCTTGCACCGCATTTTCTGCAAGCGCATTCAGTCTTGAGCTTGAAAACGCACCTTTCAAGAAGTCCCAAAGTCCCCTTTTTGAGGCATTAGGCCACTCAAATGACACATAATGGAGCACACACATATCATATGTTCATGAATTCACTTTAAAAGTTTACCATTGTCATTGTAGCCTATTATCTACTTCAAAACATTCAGATTAATGGTCAAAGGAAGCTACTGATATAATCGTAAACACCTTCGTCTTCTTCTTCTTCCACATCGTCTGCTAGAGAGTTTTTTTTGCTCTTGAACGCATCCTTGGGACGCTCCGATGCGCTACTGGCTTGCACCGCATTTTCTGCAAGCGCATTCAGTCTTGAGCTTGAAAACGCACCTTTGGACGTATTAGTCTTGAGCTTGAAAACGCACCTTTGGATGTTCCGATACGCTACTATTTATAGTTCAGTGATCGGAGCATCCCAAGGGTGCTTTCAAGACAACAAGACAAGGGTGCTTTCAATACAATATAATATAACAGAGCACGTCACAAAAGGAAAATCACAAAAGGAAAATTACAAGAACCTCTCAGGGAAGTGCCGTTGTTAAGGCATTACTTCCCGAACCACATCTGATCTTCAAGAGCAAGACAAACTCGCTAGTAGACGGAAGAAGAAGAAGACGTTTATATCAGCAGATTCCTTTGACCATTAATCTGAATGTTTTGAAGTAGTTAATAGGCTACAATGACAATGGTAAACTTTTGAAGTGATTTCATGAACATATGATATGTGTGTGTGCACCATTGTGTCATTTGGGTGGCCTAATGTCTCAATGTTTTCGTCATACACAGGTTCATAGGGGTAAAGTCCGATAATCCGAAAAATCCACTAATCCGAACGAGAGCCGGTCCGCTGCCCTTCGGATTAACGGAAGTTTACTGTAGTACACTGAGGTATATATCCAGTGCTCTAATACTCAAAGCTGTCATAAATTTGGAAATGGTGAAGTTCATTTGGTGAAAGATTTAACAATGTAGCCTATACTGTACTTGTAAGCAGGTTGTCAAACCGGGACAATCTGCTGTTAAGACTGGAATGATTATGAGAAGAAATACAAGAAAATTAACATGAATTTGGATTGGTTTGGTCATTTTATCACTCCCAAAGACATAATATAAACTTCCAAGCATAAATGTAACTGTGTATATATTGTTATGGTGACTAAATACAAGGGAATAGGCCTCTTTTTTGACACCCAACAGTAGTAACATACTAACTTGCACACACAGTACAGTCGCGCTAATAAGTGATGTCTCGGCACCAAGTATGTTTTGATCAATAATGTGTACCGTTATCAGTAATATCTAAGCATAATTTCTTCATATCGTGTGAAATATACAAACATGTTCCTACACTTGTCCACCCTATTCAACATCTGACAGACATTAATACAGCACAGAGCAAGCCAAACGTAATGACTGGTGGGACATGACTTGTTAGCACGACCGTACATGTACTCATACATACATACATACTTACATACGGGTGCACGACCGTACATGTACTTATACATACATACATACTTATATACGGGTTTAAAGACCGCAACCGTCCGCAGGGAATGTGGCTTCCATGGTACAATCACAGTACTGCACACAGTGCACAGCAATCACAACACGGTGGCTACAGTCTTTACTGCAGCACAGTACAACATATATAACTAGACAGTCCTAAGTTACTACCAGTGTTGAGGTGAGATGCCATAATGATTTAAGTACCGGTACAGTAATTCCTTACTTCAAGTTGTATTTCCATTCCTGGTTTTGTGTTCTTTTATTTCAAACATTTATTGTGCTAAATCTTTATTTCTAGTGATTTTGATCGATTCTTTTGTCTTTATAGTGTGGCGTTCCTGTTTTGGTTTGTTTAATTTGAAAGGACTTGTGCAGAAAACTGTACATTACATGTCAATAAAAGGGAAGTTTGGGACTTTTGCTGAGTCGAAATACGTCAAAAAGGGGACTTTGGTATTTTGACTGGGACAAAAACATTATTTCCCATAAGGTACTGGTATGTTATTTCTGTACCGCGTTTTTCGGTGACACTTTGCTGTATGTATGTATGTATGTATATAGTGAGGCACATACCCCATTGCTGGGGGTGGTTGACTTGAGGCAGAGCCCGAACAGAAACCTTTTAAGTTCCAATTCTTAGGGTCCTGGACCACTGATGCCGTTCCCTTACCCCTTTCTCTGTCTCGTTGAGTCGGAGAATTTTACAACACTGTGCTTTGAAAGGACAAATTGACCGTGTTACCGAAAGCATGACTGTACTGTACTGTAAAAGGATGAAAATCTATACTTATACACCAGAAGAACAAAGACATTCAAATTCAGGCTTTTTAGACATGGACATAAACAAAAAAAATAAGGGGAATCTCCTTGTACTCCCTTAACATGAAGGGGAATCTCCTTGTACTCCCTTAACATGAAGGGGAATCTCCTTGTACTCCCTTAACATGAAGGGGAATCTCCTTGTACTCCCTTAACATGAAGGGGAATCTCCTTGTACTCCCTTAACATGAAGGGGAATCTCCTTGTACTCCCTTAACATGAAGGGGAATCTCCTTGTACTCCCTTAACATTTATGATGTCATGACTTGGCGTTTTTCTTTACATATGGAATGTTCAGCATAAAATATTTAGCAATCTCCCTTGATGTCCACTGAATATTGATAGTACAGTTAGGAGCATAAATTGGGACTCTTTATCAATTTACCCTTTCTGTCTGGAGTCAGCCACCCCTTAGCTATGGGGTATTTGCATGAATATATACATACATATGTACATTTAACCCTTTCAGTGATTGTGACTTGTTTTTATTTTATTTCAGCTACATTTAGACAATTTGATTAAGCTTAGGAAGGATATGTGGTAATGTAAAAGGATTGAGAGTGTATTTACCTAATTGTAGTTTACAGGAGTTGAGCTAAGCTCCCTCCTCCAGCCTATTCCATTTGTTAGTACATCTATAGGGGAAGCTAAACTTCCTAATGTCGTTCTTGTAGGTAGCTTTTTTACTTTGTAGCTGTGGCCTCTAGTTATTCCTGTATCCATAATTATTATATCCTCCTTAAGCCGCTGTCACACAAGCGTTTTTCCGTCAATTTTCCATGAGCAATTTTGTTCTCGTAATATTTCGGGACTTTTTCGCACTGGTATCGGTAACTAGACTGAAGGTAGATTATGTTACGCGGCTGAATTCTGGTAAAGTGTAATTTTTTAAGCTTCCAGACCATAATTGCCCGTAAAAATTGCTCGAAAAAAGGCTTGTGTTACTCCAGCTTTATCCAGCCTCTCCAGCCCTAGCGTGCATTTGTACATCATTATCATGTCTCCTCTCTCCTCTCCTTTAGACTCGATAGACTTAATTTGTCTAGCCTCCCTTCATATGGCAGCTCTCTGAGACTTGGAACCAATCTAGTAACTGCTCTCTGGATTCTTTCTAACTTGTGAATATGTTTTTTAAGATGCGGGGACCACACCACTGCTGCATATTCCAGTCTTGGTCTAATCATACTTTTTATAATTTTCGCTAACCTGTTCTCATCCAAGTAGTTCAGAGCAACTTTCATATTCCCGGCCATTGCATACATTCCGCTAAAGAGCTTGTTAATATGTTTCTTTGGCGACAAGTTATCTTGTATAATCAACCCCAAGTCCTTTTATTTTTCGGCCTTGCTAATTATATTGTCTCCCATCCTGTACTCCCAATTTGGTCTATTCACACTTCTTCCCATATTTAACACATGACATTTACTTATATTAAATTTTATTTTATTTTCCACTTGGTGCTCCATTCGTATATTTTATCTAAATCCCCTTGCAGCTCCTCACAACTACTTTTATTTGTCTCATAATTTTTACGTCATCTGCAAACATTGACATGTACTGTAAGAGTTTATGCCTATCTGATTAAAAGACGTCTTTCGTAAGCTGCATAAAATAGTTTAATATTGTACCATTCCTGTTTTGGTTTGTTTGTTTTGCAATTTTTACATTTTGATTGTTGGGATATAAGTTGGAATAGCATCATCCGTATTGAAGTGATTAATATAGTTTTGACTTTATTGATATTACTGTATATGTTTTCACCAACCAACTTCACTTCTAAACTCGATTAATGAAATCAACAAATACATGTGGCTCTCCAAGGACTCGAACCTAGGATACTCACACCGAAATTCCGCGCATTTATGCATTACGCTATCAAGACAGTTAAGGAAATACGCTAACAACATTATAACCTGTACAGATTGGTGGTGGCTTCCAGTACAACCGTTTGGAGGACTACAAGAGGATAATTGTTCAACCCTTCAACTACGGGGCCAGTGGACGCAACAAAGACAAGAATTCTGCCAAAGTAATGTGAGTGTGTTGGAATGTAGTGTTTACTGTTTATTTGTACTGTTGTTTTGGTGATAATGTAGAGTTTATGTTTACTGTTATTGTAGTGATAGCGTATAGTATGTTTCATAACAGCTGACGGTAAATATCCATGTCCCCATCGTGATTGCTCTGCTTGGCTAATTATATTGTTAATTAGGAAAAGTTGGCATTAATATGATTTAGATACTGTATGTAGGCTAATAGTTTCATATATATCAATGAAGTAACGAGGGATATGTCGGTAAGGAATTCAATTTACTGCCAGGTGAAAAAAGACTGACAATAGTGATAATTAGTGGATGGACTAGCTGTATACCAGTGTAGAAAAATAGTGCTAAAAAAATACATAGGGGGCCTCCGAGTCAGACAGGTCAATCCTGTAAGTTTAATTACACTGCCACGGATTGTCCTATTCACTGGGGACAAGTCCACTTGGAGACGTTTTATGTATAGCCACCCTCATAAAGAGGAATAAGACATCCGGCAATAGATAGATCGACAATTACAATATTACTTGCCGCATAATTGTGTTGTTTGCATTCTGTTAAAGTGATAACTCTGGTGTAGGGCTATGTTTTGTTTTAATAGGCTATCAATCTTTTCACTATGACTTAAATTGCTTCAAACTCCGTTTGTCCAGACATTTAGGCTCGAACATTACTTGATTTTGGCCCTGTCACTTTTACAACTTGGAGGGAGGCACTCGTTACAGACAGTTTTGCCTTTTGCCTACCTCATAAAAAAAATAGTTTGAAAAGTGAACGTCTTGCAAATATTCTACTTTATATACTATTGTGCTCCCTCAATCTTTGATTTAAAAAAATAATAATACGGTTTAGCCTAGCTAGAAATAAGCCATAATCCACGAACGAAGCTTTGTCATTTGTAGTATGACGGTATTATTGGTATATTATTTAGCTATAAACTCCAGAAGTTCCTATATAAGTCGAGAAAATTGTCTACAGCCAGGTATGCCTAGTTAGAAACCTACAAAATCATCATCATCAGCCATTAGGAGTCCACTTGCTGGACAAAGGCCTCCCTTAACCTTTTCCATGACTCCCGAGACTTTGCCATCCGTTGCCATGTTACCCCTGCAGTCTTTTCTCTCAGTCTCTTCACCTCCTGTCCGGTCTTCTATCGTCCTTTCCTTCTCTGGGGGTCCAGTGAGTTGGTGTTTTACTCCACCTATTGTCCTCTCTTCTTGCTACATGTCCTGCCCATCTCCACTTCTGCTCTTTAATAGTTAAAATGTAAAACTTGCCAACTAAACAAACCAAAATTGGGACAAGGACAATATAAAGTCAAATTAAATTATCAAAATCGCTATGTGGAAACAAAGAATATCCTTGACTTTGGTTTGGTCTCATACTCACGATGCTCTCTTCCTATCTCTAAGTGTTATTCCTAGCATTGATCTTTCCATTGCTCTTTGCGCACTTCTAAGCTTATTCTCCATTGGTTTTGTTAGTTTCCAAGTTTCAGATCCATAGATCATGGTTGGTAGGACACACTGGTTATATACTTTACGTTTAAGGCATATTGGTAGTGTACTTTTCATGATGTTCTTCTGTTTGCCGAATGCTTTCCATCCTAGAGTGATTCGCCTTACTATTTCATGTTCATTGTCTTTTGTTAGTTTCATTACTTGGGCAAGATAATTGTATTCTTCTACTTCCTCTAGAATATTGTTATCAATCCTAATATTTCTGCGTTGAGCCTTATCATTGTACATAACTTTGGATTTACTCCTGTTCATTTTTAGACTTATTTTGAGTTTTTGTATTGAGATTATTGAGCATATCTTGGAGTTTTTTTGCATTAAAATGTAAAACTTGCAAACTAAACAAACCAAAATTGGGACAAGGACAATATAAAGTCAAATTAAATTATTAAAATCGCTATGTGGAAACAACGCTTACTAAAATGAAAATTATTAAATAAAAGAACACAATCCACCACATAGGGTGTACATTACTACATGAGCAAGTTAATCTGAAATTAATACAAAGTCATCTACAAATTGGAGATGGTTAAGATATTCCCCGTCTACATTAATTGCGTTTGATTCCCATGAAAATATTCTGAAAACCCCTTCAAGACAAGCTGTGAACAGCTTGGGTGAGATTGTGTCTCCCTGCCTCACTCCTTTTCCAATCTTTATCTTCTTTGTGTCTGTGTAATCGGACCACAGCAGTGCCTTTTGCGTATACTGTATATTTTCTTAAGAGTTTTATATATGTTTCATTAATTTGTTGTTCATGTAGCAAGTTTGGTATAGCTGTTATCTCTACTGAATCAAATGCCTTTTCGTAGTCTACAAAAGCTAAACAAAGAGGTTTATTATACTCTGAGGTTTTCTCTATTAGCTGGTTCATTGTATGCAACTGATCCATGGTTGAATATCCAGTTGTAAATCCTGCCTGTTCCCGAGATTGATTTTCATCTATAATTTTACCTAACCTATTTGTGAGGACCCCGCCGTTGGGGAGCCACCTTGTTGTGGTGGCAGGGCTCGAAGCGGGGTCGCTGTCATCCACTCTTCGGAACAGGGATTACAGCGGCGTCGTGGACGAAGTACCCCCCCGTCGTCTTTGGGATAAGCGGAACCTTCCGGTGACGGCGTTTTTCTGGTTCCCGATTTTGACCTCGCTTTGCGGAGGGTTTCCTCCTCCTTTTTCACTAAATTGTGCCGGCTAGGCTCAAGACGCCTTCCCTCGCTGAGTGGGGAGTTCTGACTCCTCCCCGTTTACAGGGGCAGTGGCAGCTAGCTCACTGCACGTGGGGGTTGGTACCGGGGGCGGCGGCACGGTCGCCCGTGCTGTCGCTCCATGGACCGCCCATCAGTGAGGCCCGGTCTCGGTTTCCGGGGGTCCGGTCTACCTTCCTGGTGGGTTTCCTGGCTTCTGTCCGGCTGCCCTCCATTACATACAGATTGGGGATGTTTGCAATTCATTTTGCCCTCAGTCCCAGTATAGCGGTTTTGCCTAAGCTAGGCCTCTCTGTACGTAGTGGTGCTATCCCCCCTTGTCTAGGGGGGTAGGGTATGGGGATGAACCCCCTAGGACCTGCCCCTGTTTGTGCCGTCGGTCTGGGGGTCGGAGCTTCCTACCTCGCGACAGGGGGCTCTGTTAGCTCTTATGGTACGCTCTTTATTTTTGCTTTGTTTCTGTTTTTCTTTTTCTTTCTTTTTCTTCCCCTTGGTTAGTTTTTCTTTCCTTTTTCGTTTTCCGACAAACCGAAATTAGAATAGTAAAACCAACTTGGGTCATCATGGTCCGTCCATACAACCCCACTACCCCGGACCAAGCTAAGGCGCACCCTGTCCCCGTCCCACGCGATCTCACGGACTCTCCACCTGACCTTTCTCAACTCTCTGGGGCTTCCGCCCTCGACGCATCCGTACCTACTAGTACCGTACCAGCTCAAACCTCTGACTCTCTCCTCATTGACCGCTCTCCGGCGCCTTCCTCAGCTTCGACTTTGGTAGGCGTGGAGTGTGTCACCTCTCTTTCCGATTCTTCATTAGTTCAGCCTGCTCTTTCTTCTACAGCTTCCTCTTCCTTATCCCTCCCCGCTCCGCCAGTTCAGCCCTCTTCTCTTCCGTCGTTTGCTATCCCTTCTACTGCATCTGCCACTCTTCCTTCCTCCATTGCTTCCTCATCTCACATCGTCACTTTCGAACCATATTCTCCTTCTTTTTCTTCTTCAGTTCCTTCGCCTTCGGTTCCATCTACTTCAGTTTCTTCTTCTGCTCGCCCTCGTTCTTCTATTCTTCCTCTCTCCGATCTCTTTGCCCCTGCCGATTTTGTTAAATTCTTTTCTATCCCCGCCTCAGCCCCTCTTGCCGGGGATGACCTTCTGTTCCACCTCAGTCTCCTTCAGAGGGTGGGCAAGGATGTCACTTTCCACTCTCGTCATGATCATTCCCGTCTAGTTACAGTGCAAAACGAGAGTCAGGCTGCTGCTATGGCGGCCTTTGCAGATCCCAACGGTACTCCCATCCCTGCTTTTAAAGACCAAAGAATGAACTCGTGCACAGGTACTGTCCTGATCCCTTCTTATATCCAACTCGGTGATCGGGACTTCAAAGATTGTGTCGACCTTATTGGGAAGGCCGTTGTTGCTCAAGACCATGTTGTAATTAATATTGTCTGTTACACCATCCAACCTCGCCACGATCGCCGCTATCCCTCTAATATCGCTAAAATAACGTTCGATGGTAATATTCTCCCTTCTCACGTTATTGTCGGTGGTACTCGCATCGACGTCTTAGAATCCCTTCCCCGCCCTCAGCAGTGCAGGGGTTGCTGGCGTTTTGGCCATCCCGTGAAATACTGTCGCTCTCTCAACCCCGACTATCCTACATGCCCGTACTGTGCGCAACCTGGCCATATTGCTGATGAATGCCCGTCTACGACCCCCTGCTGCCTCAACTGTAAAGCCTCCCATCCTGCCTATTCCCATGATTGCCCCGTTTACAAATTTGAATCTGAAGTTACAATTCTTAAAGCAAAACAAGGCCTTACTCACTCTGCTGCCCGTAAGGAAGCTCTTCGCCTGGGCTTCTCTCCTCGTCCGATTTCTGCACTTCTCTCTCACCCTCCCGTCTCTTCTTCCACTCCCTCCGTTCCGCTTCCCTTATCCTCGTCTTCCTCTGTTCCGCTCTCTGTCCCTTCTTCCCTTACTTCTACGCCTTCGGTTTCTTCTGTCTCCACTCCTATTACTGTCTCTTCGTCTTCTATCCCTTTGTCTAACTCTTTCTCTGTGCTTGACTCTTCTACTCCTACTTCCGTTTCTTCTCCTTCCACTTCCTCTCCTCGCCCTCGCCCCTCTTCTTCTGGTTTGGCTCAACGCCCCACCCGCCAGCGGTCCCATCCCAAGCCTTCCTCTAGTTCTCCTCCTCCCTCGTCTCGTGGTTCCCTTTCCTTCCGGTCTCCTGTCTCTACCAAACGTATTTCCAAAATTCCTTCCCGTACCTCCCGTTCTCCCTCTCCCCTTCTAAACGCAGGGACTTCCACCGTAATGTCCGGAGTCCGAGTCCCGGTGAGAAGAAGAAAAAGAGGTTGCCTCCTTCCTCCACCCCTCCTTCCTCCTCCTCTCCATCTCTTTCTTCTTCTTCCTGCTTTCGCCCTCCCTCTGACTTAAACATGTCCTTTGAGTCCATTCCCAAGATTCGAGCCTTTCTCGATTCTTCTCGTCCCCCGCCCCTTACCGTTTCTGCTGACATTCATCCCGTCCCCTCTACACTGCCCCTTACCCCTCAACCGCCTCCTCCTTCCCCTGTCCCCCCCTCTTCCGTCTCTACCCCTTCCCAACCTTCTTCTCTTCCTTCTGTCTCTCTTTCGTCCTCTGCCCTTCCCTCCTCTCATTCTGGCCCTCCTCTTTCTTCTTCTCTTTCGCTGTCAAGCCTCCCTATGCCCCCCGGTTTTCGGTCCTCCCCTCTGCCTCCTTCTCTTCTGTCTCCCCGTTAACCCATCCACCTCTTCATTGTTGTACATAAGTGTGTATTTTTCCCTTTATCATTATTTGTATTTATCTGTCTCCCCGTTCGCCCATCCGCCTCTTCATTGTTGTGCATAAGTGTGTATTCTTCCCTTTCTTTTTTTTTGTTGGCTTTTGCCTCCTTTTAATTCTCCACGTTCTCCTCATTCACCTTTTCTTAGTTGTACATAAGTGTGTGTGTTTTACCTTTATTGTTATTTGTGTATATTTCTTTCCTTCTTTGTGTGTCCTTCCTCTTTTTCTGTGCGTTCTTATTTTCGGTGGCTTTTGCCTCCTTTTCTGGTTTTCTTTTGTCTGTTTTCGTTGTTTTTTCGTCCTTTAGTCTCCTCTTAGTTTCTTTTTTCTTTTTCTTTTATTATGTCCATTTTGCAGTGGAATCTTCGTAGTCTTAATGCTCAAAGGATTGACTTACGTTTTCTTCTTTCTCTTCACTCCCCTAAGGTCGTTTGTCTTCAGGAGACTCGTCTTTTCTCTCCTGTTCCCTTTCCTCATTACTCTTTTTATAGTTCTCCCCACTCTCTCCATGATACTTGTCTTCTTATTCATCGTTCTGTCCCTTTTGAAGAGCTGTCCTTTTCTACTAATTTCCCTTGCACCTTTGCTAGAGTCTATCTTGACCGCTGGTTGACAGTGGTTTCTGTGTATTTGTCGCCTTCTCTTCCCATCGATTTTCCCGAATTCTCCGAGATTTTATCTAAGTTGCCCACTCCATTCTTAGTCCTTGGTGATTTTAATGGTCGGCACACCTTGTGGGGTGACAATGTTATTTCACCCCGGGGTCGTCGGCTTGAACCTTTTCTCTCGGACCGTAATCTTTTTCTCCTTAATTCTGGTGCTCCTACTCATTTTGATGCTCGGACTCGTACGTTTTCCTGTATCGATCTTTCCCTGTGTTCCCCTTCAGTTTCCCTTGATTTTCATTGGTCAGTTCTCGAGAATTCTCACAATTCCGACCATTTTCCCATTCTCCTTTCTCTGACTACCTACTCTCCTACTCCTAACTCCTCTCGTTGGTGCTTCCAGCGGGTGGACTGGTCTTCTTTCGCTTCCCTTACTGTTCCTTCTTTGCTTCCTCCTCCTTTCTCATCAGTCCGTGTCATGCTCTCGTTTTTTCTGGATCTGGTTTTCGGTGCTGCTTTGACGTCCATTCCCCGGACGTCTCGCCATTTCTCGTCTAAATGCGTCCCTTGGTGGTCTCCTGAGTGTTCCAGGGCCCTCCGGGTTAAACGGGCGGCTTGGAAAAGTTTTCGCCGTAAGCGTCTCACCCCTGCTTCTCAGGAGTCAGTTTTTCTCTTTCGCCGTGCATCTGCACTTTTCCGTCGTACTACCAAAGCCGCTAAACGCCGGAGTTGGGAGTCCTATGTTTCTTCTATTACGTCTCGCACTCCTGTCGCTTCGGTTTGGAAACGTATTCGTAAGATTTCTGGTAAATATCTTCCCTTCCGTGCTCCAGTCTTCCACATTGATGGTGTTTCTGTGGCAGACTCCGAAACAATTGCTAATCGATTGGGCTCCTACTTTAGCTCAGTTAGCAGTGGTTCTCACCTCTCTGCTGAGTTTCACTCGCTTAAAGTCATTGCGGAAAGTACTCCAATTACTTTTAGTCTTTCCTCTGACGAATCCTATTATGCTCCTTTTTCCTCAACTGAGTTACGCACCGCTCTCCGTGCCTGTAAGAACACTTCTAAGGGTCCTGATGGTATCCATTATCTCATGCTCAAACATCTTTCCTCGCAAGCTCTGGTCTTCTTGTTAGCTCTCTATAACAAGATTTGGTCTTCTGGTGTTTTCCCTCCCTCTTGGAGTACTGCCCTGACCATACCTTTTCTTAAACCTGGCAAGTCTGGGTTCTCCCCACAGGACTATCGCCCTATTGTCCTTACCAGTTGCCTGTGTAAACTCTTTGAACGTATGATTAACGCTCGTCTCATGTGGATTCTTGAGTCGCGCCATTTGTTGTCTTCTTCCCAGTTCGGGTTCAGACGTGCTCGTAGTACGCTTGACCCCCTCATTCGCTTGGAATCTTATATCAGGACAGCTTTTGCTCGTCGTCAAACTGTCATTGCTGTTTTTTTCGATCTCGAAAAAGCCTATGATTCTACCTGGAAGTACCACATTTTGCGTCAGCTCCGTTCTTGTGGCATTTACGGTAATCTAGGAGTCTTTATTCAGAATTTTCTTTCTTCTCGGTCCTTTCGTGTCAGAGTCGCTTCCCACTTATCTCGTCTTTACCCTCAGTTGGCAGGTGTCCCTCAGGGTTGTGTCCTGAGTACCGTCCTTTTTCTCATTGCTATCAACGGTATCGTGTCTTCTCTTCCTGTCGGGGTTCGGTCTTCCTTGTATGTAGACGACTTTGCGATTTACGCAGCCGACTCAGATATTGCTGCTTTACGTCTTCTTATCCAATCCGCTATTCTGGCTGGGCAACCCGCCACGGGTTCCGTTTTTCCACCTCCAAATCCTGCGCGATGTCCTTTACTCGTTGCCATTCTATTCCTCATCCTCCTCTTACTCTTTATGGTACTGCCCTCCCTTATCGTTCCTCTACTACTTTTTTGGGTCTTACTTTTGATTCTCGTCTTAATTGGTCTGCTCATGTTTCTTCTCTCAAGGTTGCTGCCTTACTCCGCCTCCGCCTTCTTCAGTCCTTGTCCCACCTCACTTGGGGTGCTGATCGAGCGCTTCTTCTTCGGCTTCATACGGTTCTTGTCCTCTCTAAGTTGGATTATGGCTGTCAAGTTTACTCTTCAGCCTCTGATTCTGTTCTCCATGCTCTTGATTCTGTTCATCACTCTGGTCTTCGTCTTGCCCTTGGTGCTTTTCGTTCCCCTCCTGTTGAAAGCCTCTATGCTGAGTCTGGTTTCCCTTCTCTTTATCGCCGTCGGGCTCTCCTGTCCCTTCGTTCTTACGCTCGCCTTCAACAATTCCCATCTTCCCCTTCCCCCTTCGGTCGTTGCTACTTTTTCGTCTCACCCCCGTCTTGGTTCTCCGTTTTATGTCCGCATGCTCTTTCCCGGTTTCTAACGTCCTCCCTTTCCGCTTTTGCTCTTTTCCCCCCTGGCTTTTCCCTCATCCTTCGGTTTTTGCCCTTCCATCCTCCCTTGTTCTAAGTAGTCTACTTCTCCCCTCGTTCTTCGGTCTCGTTTCTTAGATCACCTCTCTCTTCACGCTACAACCACTCCTGTGTTTACTGATGGCTCCAAGACATCGGTAGGCGTGGGGTTTGCCGTCCTTTTTCCCCACTTGCTCGTATCAATATTCTTTACCTCCCGTTGCCAGTATTTTAACTGCTGAACTTTATGCTATTTTTATTGCCCTCCGTTTTATGTGTTCCTTCCCCTCCTCGTCCTTTACTTTCTCCGATTCTCTCAGTGCTCTACTTATCTTACAGTCCTCCCCTGCTCTACACCCTTTAGTTCTTTCCATTCAGGAATGGCCTTTCCGTCCGCAAAAAGCTTGTACGTTTTTGCTGGGTTCCCAGTCACGTTGGCGGTAATGAGCGGGTTGATTGCCTTGCTCGTTCTGCTGCCGTGCGGGGTACCCACTCCTCACTTGCTGTCCCGGCCTCGTCCAGGTTTCTTTGGTCGAGGTGGCAGACTCAGTGGTCCACTATCTCCGTTAATAAACTTCGTTCTGTCAAACCGTCCGTTTCTGGGTGGTCTGATCCCTCCCACCGTAATCGCCGATGGGAGACGGCTTTGGCCAGTCTCCGCATTGGCCACACCAGACTTACCCATTCGTTTTTAATGTCCCGTTCTCCTCCGACTCTTTGCTCGCGCTGTACCGTTCAGCTTTCTGTCTCCCATCTTTTCCTCGATTGCCCCTTATTTTCCGTTGCCCGCACAAGTTTCTTCCCTTTTCTGGCTTTCCTCCACCAGCCGCCATGTCTTGCAGATTTTCTTTCTGAATCTCCCTCGTTTTCTATCTCCCGTATTATGTTAGAGTTCTCGATGATATTTAGTTGCCTTCCTTCCCGTCTTTAAATATTTCGTGCCATATGGCCTTTGTCGCCTGGTGCGTTGACTTCATTAATGTAATGTAATGATGCTTGGTTTCCCTTTAATTTTGTTGCTCAAGCAGTTTCCACAATGTTAAGTTCTTGTCTTTATATAGTTTGTTTATTTTGCAAGTTTTACATTATAATAATTAGTTTTGATTATGGTAATATTTGTCTGATTAATGATAGGCTATATAATTGATTTGTTTCCACATAACAATTTTGACTAGTTATTTTTACTTTGTCCCGGTTTGCTTAGTTTGACATTTTAATTTATTGATGAAACATTGCTTTGCAATATAGGTATGGCATAATATTATTTAGTTAGGTCCTTACTATGTTGTATTTCTCATTACCAATAATTGAAGACTTTATATTTGTATAATTAACTATCAGTATATGCTCAGGCACATTCCCTTTTATTTAGTTACTTTTATTAATCTTTACT
The DNA here is from genome assembly GCA_032716605.1 of Paralithodes platypus. Lineage (NCBI taxonomy): Eukaryota > Metazoa > Arthropoda > Malacostraca > Decapoda > Lithodidae > Paralithodes > Paralithodes platypus. Next base: position 25,214,564 of record CM064517.1, read on the forward strand.
CAGTTTAAAGACTCCATATTATTGGTACATGTACACTCAGACATTTATATTCTTGTTAAGTCCATGATTATTTATATGAATCAGTCACTTGAACCAGTTGACCATTGTATCAATGAAGTTTGGAATTTTATTAAGTTATTTGCAAAACAATTTTGATTAGTTCCTTTGAGTATCTTGTGTAGTCAAAGTTTTAAATTAGAATTTGGCAAAGCCAAATGTTACAAAGTTTAGTATACCAAGTCAATTTTATTAGTAACAATAAGTTAAAAGTTCATAATAGTTAATTATAATAAACAGTCATGTAAAAAATATCCAGTACCCAAATAAATTAAAGTACAATCTTTTAGTAACTGTTCAGTTTCCAGTTATTTTGCCCTGATTGTCTTTGGAAGTTTTAAATTTTAATTTGTCTTAGTCAATGCTGCTTTATAGTTATATCAAGAGTTGTATAGTAATCAATTGAAAGTATATCATTGTCACCAATGCTTTAAAATCTGTGTCTTCGTGGTGCAATGCATAAGTGTGTGATTTTCGATGTGAGCATCCTTGGTTCGAATCCCCGGACTGCCACATGTGTTTGTTAATTTCATTAATAGAGTTTAGGAGTAAAGTTGGTTGGTGGAGAGAACATAATAATTATTGTGATATTACTAAAGTAATGAAAGTGATCAAATGTTATCTATTTAAAACAGCAGACTAGTTGATGATAATCCCAAAGCCTAATGTTTGTAAGTGATGGAACTAGTAGTTACTATAAGTACATTGTATTATTTGGAAATACAGTAAAAGTTTTGAATACCATAATATCTTTATTATAATACATTTAATAGGATACAGTTCACCTTTGGTTCATACCAAAGGCTGGACTCTGAATATTTAAATCCCATTCAGTAAAGTAAGAGTATTTTGTTAGATTAAAAAAAAAAATCAAAGTCAAAACAATGAATGGAATTTAGAATTCAGTTAGCAGTCACTTTGCAAAATTTTGCCAGTCCGAGCTCCGAACATCTCAGAACTGTGGACATGCAAAATTTTCCAAAGTCCAAACCACCAAATTTTGCCAGTCCAGTCATAGACTGGACTCGGGGAAAAAGAATTTTATTGGTTTGGACTTTGGAAAATTCAGTTCAGATATGTTCAGCAAAATTTTTCAAAGTGGAACTTAAAAAAATTCAGGTGTAAACTTTGGAAAATTTCACAAGTCTAGAACTAGACTTGTGAAATGTTCCAAAGTTTACACCACTGAAATTTTGCTTAAGTCCAGCCTCAGAGGCTAGACTTGTGAGAAATCACTCGTTACCCAAACATTTCACACCACAAAAACTTTTCTATCTTATCATTAAGATAAGTTTTACCATCCAGGATTGGCCCAGCAACTCTGTGCATTTCAAACCTAGCCAGTCGTCTCGTTGGCTCAATTAACCCTTTCAGTAGTCCCAACTTATTCTGGCTAACTTCAAAAGATTGTAGATTAAAATCATCAGGCTAGCCAGATAGTGACAGTACCAAAAGGGTTAATAGAACTCATGACAAGCATGAGCTATAGAGGTTAGTTTGAAATGCACTAAGAACACATGCAACCCAGAAAAAACAGTACACAACCAAAGAGTCAGAGAAACATTACTTGCAATCTTAAGAGACTAAGACCAGACAAATAATGAGGGCTCTGACCTTTATCATTATGCTTCTAGAACATTCAACCAAATTACTTAAACTTTAGTTTAGCACTTTCAGTAATGATGCTTGAACATATCCAGAGTTCATAATGATCCTTTTGGTTGTCAAACTGTTCATTCTAGGTTGCTAAACTTTATATCATGAGTCTGCCATATATAAATATAGTAACCCATCACAGAAAAGCCAAATAAACTTTTAATGATTTATAAAAACAGTCCGTAAATAAATCTTAGTAAAATATCTGTATATGGTAACAAATTTACTTTTATTATGAATGTTATTTATGAAAATATTACTTTCTTTGCATGTTAAGTGATATTTCACTTACCATGCAAACAAAGTATGTATTTTCATAAATGGCATATACATCGTAAAATAATAGTTTTACCAATTTAAATACTTTACATCGACCAGCTATTTTTAAATCTTTAAGGTATTTTGGCAGATTTTTTCAGTCAGTGATAGACAAAACTACATTTAAATATACAAACCAAAGATAGTTTTAAACCTACATAAATGCAGCCAAACCATTGCTTACATGATACAGTACTCTTAAGCAATGATAAGTACACTAATGGAATCATTAACCCTCTCATAAAAGAATAAGTCATGCTGGCTAAGGAGAAATTGTATGCACTTCAGGACAACCTCTAGGAATAATAAAGTATAAAACTCAATTAGACCCAGATCCTTCCAAAGCTTAATAAAATCATCCAATAGCCAGAATTAACATGTCATGCTGGCTAAGAGAAATTCTATGCACTCAAGGAATAATTAAGAGCATAAATGCCAAAATAATTCCAAAGCAACATAAAATAATCAAATATCCATAATTAACTTACTCATATTTATCAAGGGGCTCATAATCACTTTCAGTAATTATAGCAGTAAATATATAAAGGCCAAAATTCTAACCCAATTCAAATATGATGCACTTTGGGAATATTGGCTAGCATTCAATTATATTCAGCTTAGGAAGTACCAGATCAATCTCAAGGGTTAATACATAACTATTACCCCTCATTGCTAAACAGCCTTCCTAAGCTGCATATAATAGTCAGGTAACCAAAATTAACTTTGTGATTCATATTCATCAAATGGTTTTCATATTCATCAAATGGTTAACTAAAAAGGCTAAAGTAAATAAACTGCATTACCACATCTATTTCCTAGTCAACTCTTCCAGTCATAGAACTCTCACATAAAGTGATTGCCAATTATTAATCTTAGTGGCAAAGATATCTGGCTTAATTATAATAGAATAGCCTTTTATAATTGCCCAATATTCTTTACCATTAACATCAATAAACAGTAATCAAGCATGGGATTTTCATAATTTGGTTAGAGTCACCCAGGGAATAAGATAGGAAAGTTTCAGCCCATTTCTTCTAGCCTTTTAGAGTTTCAAGAAGGTTGGCCGATCATATATTAAAATACAGAACCAGATTTGTAAGCAGTATTTTCTTTGAAATATAAATATAAATACCATCACAAAAATCAAGGGACATTAATATATATCAAAATGCACAAGTACATTTCCATAAATATTTAATCTCAGCTAGATTGCAGTGGGCATTTTCTATTAATATAACTCCTTACAACACCGCATACAAATCTTATGCTGTACCCTAAATTACTTTTTCTCCAATAAGTTCAATAGATTCCATAGCATGTACTTATTTATGGCTAAAGAGTATCTCAACAGAATAAATTTTAGAATGTGCAAACTTTTAGTGATGTCAAGTAGTCCTTGACAAAATCTACTACAGTATACGGAGTAAAATCATTTCTACTGCATATATTTTCATTTTTGTATATATATTACAGATTTAAAGTATCGATTTGTTGTTAAGTCTCCAATCATCAGGACACCCACCCTACCCCCAGCTCTTGAGCAAGGAGTGTATGGTGGTAAAAACAATAATTTTGAATGCATATATAATTTTCCTCTTAAATATACCATGACTTATATTTTCAGAGGGAATTACATTGCCTTCATAAATCAATACTTAATTAGTCTTCAAACATATACAAAATAATGCACATTCTAAAATAATCATTCCATTAAAGATTTCATTACTGTATTATGCAGTTGTAGAAAAATATGCATCACTTCTATATCCAGTATCAATAAAGACAACTTTGAGTCAACAATAGAACAATGAAAACTTAAATATTGCAAAATTTCTAGTACTTCCATTTTATTTTTTTGGGAAAATTGCAATTGGGCCCGAGTATATAGATAGAATTTTTCCTGCTGTCTCATGTTGGCCAACCCCACCTATGGAGTATGTGCCAGAGTATATACAAATTCCCAAATTAATTACTTTAATTGCAAAGTATTTTGACAAACACTAAGATTTAATTAAATTTTAATTTGGGCTCTGTCTCAAGTCTGCCAACCCCAGCTATGGGGTATGTGCCCGAGTATATACATAAATACCCAATTTCATTACTTTAAATTTTCAGTCTTTGGACAAACTCAAATATTCTACAAATTATATTTATTTAAATGTTAAACTCTCTGTGCAGGCTCAGTCTCAAGTCTGCAAACCCAAACTATGGGGTATATACCAGAGTATAGATTTAATTACTTTAATTTCAAAGTCTATTTTGCAAGCAATATTTTGTTATGAATTTCTTTCTATTGAAGTCTCAAGTTGTCAATATTAAAACTCAATCAGAAGAATTATTAATCATCTACAACTGCATCTCCAAAAGTAAACTTTAATCATCTATACAAACAGAACTTGCACCTTAAACTTTCAGTATGCAATTACTTCCTTTATTCTGGCGAATAGATTATTTATTCAGCTTAGGTAGGGCCTGTGAGAGTCAGAAGGTTGATCTAGTCATTGCCCTTTACGTTCAAAGGTCCCTCTTAAACTGCTCAAATTTGTCAAAAAGCCAGAATATGGACAAATGTATTGCATTCCAAAAGGATTAATACACCATGAGTTAGTGAAATTTTTAGCTCCATGTTAAACAGACAAATAAATACATAAATCATAAATATAACAAATAAGCCCTTTACAAATGTAGTAATCGTTGTATAAAACTATGTATGAACTAAACTTATACCAATCCTACTAAAACTTGAACTACTTCCTTTAACGTGACGATAGTGCGTTGTTATATGTGCGATTGGTTTGCTTGGGAAACAGATTAACTTGCTCATGTAGTGATGTACACCCTATGTGGTGGATTGTGTTCTTTTATTTAATAATTTTCATTTTAGTAAACGTTGTTTCCACATAGCGATTTTGATAATTTAATTTGACTTTATATTGTCCTTGTCCCAATTTTGGTTTGTTTAGTTTGCAAGTTTTACATTTTAATCATTCAATAAAACTATGAACTAACTAAAAGCCTATTAATTATACCTAATTTAGTAGTAATTCTATAAAACTATGAACTAAAAGCCTATTGATTATACCTATAACTAAACTAACTTTCATACTGTACTATAGACCAAGGCATCACTATCTCTGTCTTCCCGAGTATCATAAAAGATAATCCTTATTACCATATATAGGTACAGTACTGTATTAATAACTACTCTTCTCATAAGCTATAAGCAAAAATAACAAATGTAACCTTCCGATTCAAAGTATTTTAAAGATATACCGTCAAATTTATAACTTTTTCAATCCTCATTCCTAAATACAGCTATATATCCCATATTATATATATATATATATATATATATTCCCAATGACCAATTAGAGTTTACGGAATTCTACAATAATCTGCCCAAAAATTTACTTTCAGAGAACTGGTACTGTACTAGAGTAATATAGCTAATATTTCTAGCATTTGGGAAGTCAGCCAGGGTATCTTATTTGGACCATCCTGGTGGTGTAATGGTTAAGGTGGCAAAAATCTGTGTGTGAGAACCCGGGTTCGAATCCCGGTGGATCATATATACTTTAATTAATTTCATTGGGGGTGTGGTGGGGAGATAAATAAAATTTATAGGCAAATTTCTCAGAGCATCAGTCATATTTTCAGCCCCAATTATATACATTACACTATTCTTAGACTTCACTGGACTTTATATAAATGACAAACAGTTACTTCCTTCAGGCTAACATTTGTTATTGAATTCTTAGCCTTCCAGCCTATTAAACTAATATTCAGAATGTATAGAGACCATTAATCCACTTTTACTCAGCTTAATAAAGATCTAAAGTTATAAATGGACAATTAAAGTTTGCTTCCATTCCCGTAGTATTTTTTAATTATTTCAGGTAATTTACTCATTACACCAGTAGGTAAATCTTTAACTTATAAATTTAATTTATAATTTAAAAGTTCTATACCAACACTTCACTTAGGGATACTGCATTTGCAACTATAATATATACAGTACTATAGATTCTTTAAGAGAGTACCGGATCAAATCAAAAAATTTACTGCAAACTTATTTGCCATTAGTCTCACAAACTAGAATGGAGTTTCACTTACGCCAACATCATTTGCTCTTACTTAATAAGATTTCAAACTTTATTACTAATTGCTATTTTGACAAGTACTTGGTCTTTATATAGTCATTTGTGTTTTAGTTTCTTTTGCAACTTTTACATTCAAATTTCTAACTAAGCTGCCAGACTAATTACAAAAACATTAAAGACTACAGTATATAGAACCAATCATTATCAGATCTTTTACCAAATTTATTCCTAGCATATTTTACTATTTATAACTAGTCACTACTACAACTAGGTACTTCTATTTTCAGCCTAACCCTATCCATTGAACAATACAGCATATCAAAATGTATAATGGGCTTATATGGTATATATACAATTCACATCTCGTATTTTTCTTTATTTACCAATGGAACAAAAAATGTCAAAAACTTACAATAGTGCATTAAAATCAGTCGGTAAAATAAATTAGGTTAAAGCTTGGATACTGCAGATAAATTCCTTTCCTTAACTTAGGAGAGTTAACGAAAGCAACTCTAATCAGTAACCAAAGCTCTCTCATTCACTTTTACCTTGCCAAGTTCGGTTTGTATAAATTTACTCAGTTAGCAATGTTTACAGAAACCTTACAAACTTAAAATATTTCCAAAACACCAGGATGGAAATTCTTTTGAGTTAATAAACACCTTCAGGATTAGGAAGCGTTCAGTTTATTCAATCATTACATGATTTTATTCACCTTAGGAAGGATCTATGGATTCATATTTTTCACCAACCAACTTTACTTCTAAACTCAATGAAAAATACAGGAGACACTCAGACTCGAACCACGGATATTACTAAAGTAAATTTAATGAAAAATACTGTACATGTGGCACTCCAAGGACTCTAACCTAGGAGACACAAAAATTCTGCACATTTATGCATTACGCTATAAAGACCGTTAAAGAATTATGCACAAGGCTACGATATATTGGGTAGATTTGAGTTGCCAAAGACCTTCCTAAAACAGAAATTATATAAAGATCGAATAAACCTTATGCGCATCTTAATACAGAGGGAGCCAAGACTCTCCAAACATTGCTTCTGAAGGAATATAAATACCAGTGGAACAATTAATACCCCGAAGCTAAGCCTACATAAACGCACTCTCTCCGTTCATCCCTATATCCCGGGCACCTCGGGGGCAGGACCTGACTTTCGGAATCACTACTTATTGACAACCTTGTTGCGTACTAGCAGGAGACTGTTATGAATGACCTTACTAGTTTTCAGGCTGCAGTCGTGGGCCCGGAATATACTCAATAAAACAAATAAAATAAAAGTTCTACAGCTAAAAACATTAAATTTAAAGTTACCCTTCCTAGCATAATCCCACCCCCTATCTCCCAGAATATACTAACAAAACAATAAAAATAAAAGTAATAAATCTAATTAGTACCACCCATTTAAATAAAAGTTATAAATCTAATAAGTAACACCCCATTCTTATCAATTACAAACTCAAATTTACTTTAATAAACTGATTAAAGCATATGGTCGTCCCGGGATTCAAACCCGGGACACCACACCCAGAACATAAGCACCTTAAGCCATTACACCAACAACTTTACTTCTAAACTCAATGAAATCAACAAATACATGTGGCACTCCAAAGACTCTAACCTAGGATACTCACACCAAAATTACTTTAATTTTGAAGTTAATCCCCCCACCCAAAACTATTCTCCCCCGCCCGAGAGATATGCTCCGCGGTTCCAATATTAAATTTGTGAACTAACTTACTGCATTCAATCCCCATTTCAGGGCAGCAGTACTGTACAAGGGGCAGATCCCTTCTGGCACTCCTCCATTCACATTCCGGATAAGTAGATAGGTTATAGGATTCAATTTTTGGCAAGATTTGGAGATCATCTCAAATAACTTTAATTTTACTTTCATCACAGTTACCCTTACAGTTTTATTAAGCTTAGGAAACATCAGTACGAATCAAATACGCTTTGATGCCATAGACCCTTCATAAACTTAATAAAATTGAAGGAAAACTACAATAAAGCAGGAATTACAGTCTGGATTTAAATTTAGTGAACACTTTTCTATAAATTTGTGATAACCATTCACTGAAGTCTCCGATCATTAGGGCACCCAGCTATAAGTCAGCAGGGAGTACATGGTGGTAAAAACTGCCTCAAATATAATACTTAGCCATTTTGATTAGTGGTCTTGTCTTTTTACTGCGTTCCTCTAAGTTTTGTTTATTTTGCAACTTTTAAATTATAATTTCAGTTAAAAAGATAGTTCAACTTTCTTACAATTGCCCCATTTGTGTGGCATTTTTTAACTTTTTATCGGCCTTTGGCAGAGCCATTTTTCTACCGAAAAAGGCACCAATTTTTTTAGAGGGTCTTTAGTATATATTTAAACCTTTGAAGTCAAAGGAATTTTTTAGTAATTATATTTTTTCACAAAAACTTTACTTCTAATCTCAATGAAATCAACAAATACAAGACACTCTCCAAGGACTCTAACCAAAGATACTCACACCAATATTCTGCACATTTATGCATTATGCTATCAAGACAATTAAACATGAAAGGTCATAGTTTAAGTATTACGCTATCAAATCATGCCAAAATATTACAATCCTTCGTAACCGTACCTATTCTACCATCACTATCAGACAACGTTAATAAAGTATCCTACTTGTTCCACTGGGTTACCATTTTAAAGTTTACCCTGTAAGCATATCATTTGGCTACATTCATGTTTATAGAGGATATATCATGTTAGGCTGGATTTAGAAGTTGTAATAGATATGAGAGAGGGGGAGGGGGGATTCAGGGCGCTACAGGACAGACAGTCATTTTCAACATCAATACTAATATTCGCCGCGGTCCCTTCAAGGTCCGGTACTAACGGCTCATATGTTCTCTAACATTTACCGATGAAAAGGCTCCAGAATATACTAAAAATAAATTACAGTACGCTAAGTCAATGCTCATATCCGCCGCGGTGCCGTAGGCACAGCATATACCAAAATATAGTATGGACAATTTTCTATCAAAATATGTACGAAGGGTACTTTTTAAGCTTCATTGAAGTCTAGAGCAAACTACATTTTTTCTATCAAAAAAAAAAAAAAAATCTTGTAAAGTTGGATTGAAAGTCTACAGAGCAAACCAAGAAATGTTTTCAGCAAACTGACATTTTATCGATCTAAAACAACAAAATACATTTAAAGTTTGATTGAAAGTCTACAAAGCAAACCGACATTTTTCTATCGAAAAATGCACAAGGGGTACTTTATTTTAAGCTTGATTGACGTCTAGAGAGCAAACAAAGTAATAACAAATAAATAAGCAATTAAATACGCCGCTCTATAGATAATATTTCTTATATTTTATTTTATTTTAAGCCGTGAGTCTTGTTCTAGACTCAGTAGTCTGGTTAAACAAACTTCATTAATTTTAGCAAGCGTTTTTGCCACAGCAATTTTGAAGTTATTTTGACTTTATATAGACTGTCAAAGTTTTGGTTTGTTTAGTTTGCAAGTTTTAAATTTTAATAAGTAAATAAGCAAATACAGTATATAAGCCGTTCTATAGATAATAATAAATACAATGGGGAAGGTGACCGAGTATATAGATAGTATATAGATAAAGATTAAGTACTGTGGGACCAGGGATTACTTTTAACCGTTAATTTGCTAATGCAATGGCGAACATTTAGGTAACTGATTTTAAGAAATATATTCTAATTCAGTGCACGCTCATTTTATTTAATTATTTTATAACTTTTTAGTTTTAAGTTTAATTTCGGACAAATTTTAATTACTTTTGCCACATACCGTATATAAGGTGGAGTTTCTATTATTTTAAATTTTAAAGTTATATTAACCCTCTCCGACATATGACCCGATTTTGAGCCTATTAGGGATACTTTAAAGCCCTTGTTACCATCAGGGGTATTTAGAAACTTTTAGTTTACCGTAGTTACTTCAACCTCTGCAGTTGTCTTTGAGTTAGCTGTGTTGAGCCTATTGGGGATACTTTAAATCCTTTGTTACCATCAGGGGTATTTAGAAACATTTACTTTTAGTTACTTCAACCTCTGCAGTTGTCTTTGAGTTAGCTGTGGGCAGAAAACTAATTTTGGAGAGGTAATTATAAGAGTGAGAGTACTCCATTTCTTATTGCTAATCTGGCAACCTGAGTCATAAGAGTTTGAAGGGGTTAATTTGAACAGTAACTTTTAGTTACTTTTAAAGTTTTATATATACAATTTACTTGCTAAATGCAATACCGAAGATTTAAAAGGAACATTGTAATTCAGTCCAGTAATTTTATTTCACATTAGAAGTTTGTGGTTTTCAAAGTTTAAATTCCGATCATTTTACATTAATTTTTACAAATTTTTGTTAGTGCGCTTCGATAATTTTAAGTTTTAAAGAGTTACTTTTATTAATATGAACAGTACTTAGTTTCAAAGTTAGGCTATATATTTTAATTGCTGTACAAAGTATCCATACTTAAAAAGTTTGTTGGATTGCCCACTTTAGATTGTGATTAAATATATAGTCACTTTTACTTTGCCAGAAACTAGTCTAATTCTATACAAAACTATCCACCAATTTCAATATTACTTTTGTGAACATTTATTCTTAATTTCATAGATTAATTTATAGTTTTAATTTTCCATTTTATATTTAGCGTGATTTCTACAGCGATTTCTATTAATAATTTTTACTTTAATTTGAATTTGTCCCAGTTTTAGTTTGATTATTTTTAAAGTTAATTATCTATATATTTATCTATACACTATTATTACTTAGTTTATCAAGGGAGGAGGGGAGGGGATTATTCTCAACCAACATAGTCACACTAATTTCAATAAGGGACAGTAATTTACAACCAACAAATCCAACATAACATAAATATTATCCTATCTAACTTCACTAACCTAATCGAACAGAAGCGATGTGTGTGGAGAGTTGAAGTACAGGATTGTAGATAGACGATTGGAGATCCTAGCGACATTGAGCTTGAAATAATCTCGAGACGTTGAGCTTGAAATAATCTCGTGACGTTGAGCTTGAAATAATCTCGAGACGTTGAGCTTGAAATAATCTCGAGACGTTGGGAAGGTCTTTGTCGGCTGTACGATCCTTGTGCTGTAAAGCGTAGACAAAGGTTAGTGGCTTCCATGGTATACAGATTTGAATATACTGTACATGCATCAAATTTTAAGACCGAATGCTCCACACATACGTCCAGTTTCAGGCTCTTGTCCTAATGGCGGCGTTCCAGGCAACCCTGTTAAGGGCTGCTCCACTTTTCAATTTTTTGGATTTGAGATCGGCACTTATAGTCTGATCACAAGTTTGTTTTAAAATAATAATTTCCGATCAATTTAAATGCAGGTTTTTCACTTATTTTGTTTAGGGCGTTTCGATAATTATTAATTTTAACCCTTCGGCGCACGATGACTCGTTCAGAGTCGTTAGGTATTTTTTTCCTAAGCGCACTATGACTCGTTCAGTCATTAAACTTAAAAATATTTGCCAATTTAAGTTTTCGTCTGATGAGCGTCATATTTGGCATAGATATTAAGTATGAAGTCTAGTTCAATGGGTACAATTGGCAACCCCCTCAGTTTAACGGTTTACTCACGGCTGGCTGGGAAGAGAGCAGAGTACAGCTCAGTCTGTTTTTAGATACTTTAAGTTTATTAGTGTATCTCCGTAACTATTTGGTTTATAGTAATTCTGAAGTTACCAGTGGAATCCTCATTAACCCTTGTCTAGTGGGGTGTTATGGGCTATTTTGGGCACATTCAGGCCCTCCTGAATGATCAATCAAGTATCTGCATGGAAAAAAAATATATTTAGCAAAAAACTAGGCGCTAAAAGCTTCAAAATGAGACCAGAACGAGCTATGTAGCACTCGTGGTTCTCTTACAGTGATACCAGTAACATGGGAGTTTAGCGTATTTCGGCATATTTTTCCCAGCTATGCTCACTACTGGCTACACTGCCGGCCTCTTGAGAACACAGGGAACATGAGTTAATAGGCGGCGGTAAGCCATGGGAGTCGGCTGTCTGGCCCGCTGCGCTTCCGGCCATTTGCACTCGATTTTAACCCTTTAAAAGCCTTAATAATGCTCCTAACTTGCTGCAAATTGGTGCACGACTTAAGTCGAGCACCGCTCTTTAAGGGTTAAATTCCGCTTCCATATATGTATGCAAATAAAAAATGTTGTGGGCAAAATTTTGAGCTAGCGCGAGTTAGACTGGGTATTTCAATTTTCTTTTACAATTCTTATTTCGGAGTGCCCCAATGTGGTTGTTTTGTATTTATTCTATGTTTGTATTTGCTGATCTTCAAGTTCAATCAATAACTAAGCCGATGGTACCTCATTAATCCAAATAAAAGGATTTTTTGGTGGATAAAAAAAAAGGCAAACCAATTATTGCCGGGCACAAAACTGGCTCTTGAGTGAGCCGAGATATACTTAGGGAGTGGGAAAACAAAGTTTATTGGAAACTATAGGTGTGCCAAAGGGTTAAAAGAGTCTTAAAATTAACAGATAGCTCAAAAGTTACCATTCAAATTAAAGAACAAAATATCCTACCTAAAGCTTTTGCTCTAAAATTATTATTTTCATTAAAAGTGACTCCTAATTCTTTACCATCAACATCTATAGCTCCAAAACAATAAGCCAAATTATACCGGTAGCTATAATAACCGATTATTAGGTTCCCTCCACCAACCAACTCTACTCCTAAAATTTATTAATGTAATTAACAGACTCATACCGGATTCCAAACAACTATGCAGAACATCTTTAACATTAACATCTATAATTATAGGCTACTATTTGGAAACCATCAGCCAGGGAATGGGTAGAAATTTAAAGCTCATTTGCTCTAGCCCTTTTTGAATTACAGACAATACAACTCTCAATAAAACTAAAATAATAATAGAATAGATAGAAGGGGAATGGTACAGTAACTAGATAGATAAACAATTTCTAGCATACCTATAATAAACAGGCTATAGATTACTATTATTATAAGACTAAATGCTATCTACTGAACTTTTTTTTCCCGAGTTTTATTAAGTAGACTCCTTTCTCCCTCATGAATAGCCCCATTACTTTGACAATTTCAAGACCTTGTACCCCATAGTCAATATTAAGACTCATTGTGCCATTTAGCCAGCTTCCCTGTTGGCCAATAGGGACTTTTAGGGGGAACCGGCCATATATACATAGACAAATTTAAAAAAAATAAAAAATACGAACAGTCTTAGGGTGTATTTTTAAGTTTCAATGTCTAGGGAGCAAACTATATATTTTCTTAATCAACATTTCAAACTACGATTAAGCCAAATATTAATCAAACTTTAATAATTTTACTTTCACTTAAACTTTCTATTTTACATTAAGCAATACAACTAAATTTACAATACAGTTTGTACAGTTGCCCAAATAACTTCTGGTCCTATGTGATCTTATACATTGAAATTTTATGTGCACATTAAGATTTATTATGCAGTACAGTAGTTAACTCTGAAGATTACTAAACTCTTTATTCATATTTTCTCACCAACCAACTTGTGGCACTCCAAGGATTCGAACCTAGGATACTCTCACCAAAATTCCACGTATTTATGCTATAAAGATGAATAGTAAACTGATAATTGTAAAGAAATTAATGAAACCAAGCATGTGATCCACCAGGATTCGAACCTAGGTTACCACAGATTTTAAACTATCCATTACACCATCAAGACTCAAAAACATCACAAGGAATAACTTTGATAGACAACTGTACAAAGACTGCTAAACTTAAAATAAACAAAATACTAACCGTATAGTAGTATTGTAGGGAAGTAGTGGTAGTTTAGTCCATTGAAGCTTAGTAGTCTACTGCAGAGAATATTAGTCCAGTCTTGTAGTAGTACCAGTCCATTGAAGAGAATAGTAGTCTTGTCTAATAGTAGTAGTAGTACCGGGTAGTCGATAGAATATAATCTTCAATCTAGGTACGATCCTCCTAGGTCTTCTAGCGCTGGAATACAAGTAGAAAAAATATATTAGTTATATGGATTCAGTGCCATTTCCTAGCCTAAGATTTTATACTCCAATTTGTTGCTCATGTAGTAATGTACGGTCGTGCTAATAAGTCCTGCCACAGCTGTCATTAAGTTTAGCTTGCGCTGTACTATATTAATGGGTCAGATGTTAAATAGGGTGGGTAAGTGTAGGAACATTTGTATATTTCACTCTACATGACAAAATGAAGCTTAGATATTGCCGATACCACGCTTTTAGTGTGTATTATATTTGCCTATTCAGGCATTTTGAGCCACATTTCTTTACCATAAACTTCCAAACTCAAAAATTGGTTAAACTTTCAACATACTAACCGAATATTAGTCCTGTAGAGTGGTTCATCGGAAAAGTTAGTCGCCATCACCGACGCTCCATCAGGCCAGAACTGCGTCCACCACACACCAGGCCACAACTCTGCATCCACCACACCACTCTGCATCCACCACCAGGCCAAAAACCATGCGTCCACCACACCACTATCGGGCCACAACACTGCATCCACCACACAACACAACTCTGCGTCCACTGCATCCACCACCAGGCCAAAACTCTGCATCCACCACCAGGCCAAAACTCTGCATCCACCACACCATCAGGCCACAACTGCGTCCACCACACAACACTGAGTCTTCTACCACACTACACCAGGCCACAACACCTGCATTCACCACCACACCATCAGGCCACAACTGCATCCACCACCAGGCCAAAACTCTGCGTCCACCACACCATCAGGCCACAACTGCGTCCACCACACAACACTGCGTCTTCCACCACACTACACCAGGCCACAACACCTGCATTCACCACCACAACTGCATCCACCACCAGGCCAAAACTCTGCGTCCACCACACCATCAGGCCACCACTGCGTCCACCACACAACACTGCATCGTCCACCACCACTGCATCCACCACACAACACTGCATCGTCCACCACCACTGCATCCACCACACCACCATCAGGCCACAACTGCGTCCACCACACTACACTGCATCTTCCACCACACTACACTGCATTGTCCACCACACTACACCAAGCCACAACTCTGCATCCACCACACAACACTGCATCCACCACACTACACCAGGCCACAACTCTGCATCCACCACACTACACCAGGCCACAACTCTGCATCGTCCACCACCACTGCATCCACCACACCATCAGGCCACAACTGCGTCCACCACACTACACCAGGCCACAACTCTGCGTCCACCACACAACACTGCATCCACCACACAACACCAGGCCACAACTCTGCGTCAACACAACACTGCATCCACCACACAACACCAGGCCACAATTCTGCGTCCACCGCATATTTTTTTTCTTTCTAGACTTCCTTATCCCTAATTAGAATTTAAAACTTTCAAAATAAAGAAACCAAAACTTTGACAAACTCGGTAAAATGACAAAACTTTATCAAAATAGATGTTGAAACTATAATATTTAGCTCCATTAGTTTAGATTTAAAAATATCTGCCCCAGAACTATGGCGACTTTGAAACCTTTTGTGCAATAGCGACTGCAATTTAGGAGGAACCTGCCCTAATATGGGGCATTTTTCTAATGAAAATTGCACAAGTTCACCTCTAAGGGAGTCTTTGGAGAATTTGTAAAGCTTTATGGATAGTTAGCAAAGAAAAATAAAGAACATTTATATACACAGAAATATATAAAAGTTTTTTCAACTGAATGTGGAAAATTACAAATTGACAACTTACAACTTGAGGGTGCACCACTTGAGGGCAGAGTCAGACACAGGGGCAGCGTCCATCAACACAAGTCTCGGCCAACACACCACCGGAGAAGAGCCGACTGACAGGATCGGTACATTGAGCCGATTCAGTCGTGGCCACCACCTCAGGGAATCTGGCAATAGATAGAAGTGGCGCACTTAAGCTGTTTCCCACACATACACTTATCAATAAAAATAGAAACAAATTATATAAAAAATGTGGAATGGGCCGGAGTAAATAGAACAGACATAAAATATTATTCAAGCAGACTTAAAAAATAATAGGATACTCTTATACAGTATGTCCGGGTTTTAACCCTTATTTAGCGGCGAGCAACATAAGTCGAGTTAAATAAAGCTGGACTATGTGGCGGCGCTCGACATAACTCGAGTGGCAATTTCAGCACGTAATGTGGCTGAGAGAGAGAGACAGTGTGCAGACTAGCGAGCGTATGACTGCTCCAGACCACCGCGGCGAACCTACTGACACAAATCTCAGCTCCCTCTCTCACTCGCTACATACTCAATTATGTACTGAAAGTACCGAATTACCTGCTTTTTGCACTCGCGTTGCACGGTTATTGCAAGAAAACTATCCATCATACAAGGATCGTTATGGTGTCATTCGAAAGCTCTGTTTATGCCCTTTCAAGTACTTGTTTTACGTTCTGGGTCTTATTTAGGCATGAAAATGATCACGTAAACAGCCCTATTTTGGCTAAAAACACCCCGCTGTGCGGTACACATAAATAAACCGCATAGGCCGCTCGTAAGGTGTTAAGCGACCAGAATAGGTTAGTTGCATTGTATACCACCTGTACCTACCATTAAGTTTTATGCGGCAGATAAATGCGTAATAAGCAATATATACCCGGTACATAAAAAAGGTTGGTTAAGGTTTAGAGTTTTATCCTACATACTTCAGATACATGGGAAGCGATACTAAATGTTAAACCAAGGTTAGTCTTTTCACACGTGTACTGGATGCTAAAGATTACCAGCTAATAAGGAAGAGTTAGTTTAGTATCCATACGTACCGGTACATGGGATACATACTAGCTGGTAGGCAAGGGTTAGTTTAGTATCCCATGTACGGTACCGGTACATGGGATACATACTAGCTGGTAGGCAAGGGTTAGTTTAGTATCCCATGTACGGTACCGGTACATGGGATAAATACTAGCTGGTAGGTAAGGGTTAGTTTAGTATCCCATGTACGGTACCGGTACATGGGATACATACTAGCTGGTAGGTAAGAGTTAGTTTAGTATCCCATGTAACTATAACTTCCACTCTTGGCAAAGTTTTTGAAATTATATTAAATAATCACATAATTAAGCATCTGGAGAATAATAAATTAATCAGTGATAGGCAATATGGTTTTAGACGATGTCGATCAACTGCAGACATTCTTTGCCTTCTTACGCATCAAATCAACCAAGCTACAGACCAACATGGTGAAACACATACAATAGCACTGGATATATCAAAGGCATTTGATAGAGTCTGGCATCAATCCTTATTGTCGAAGATGTCACACTACGGCCTTGCATCATTAGTTCCACTAATTTCTTCTTATCTTCATAACAGAAAAATACGTGTAATGGTAGATGGCCTTTATTCTCAATTTCACTCAATAAATGCTGGTGTTCCCCAGGGATCAGTTTTGGCCCCAACTCTGTTCCTCATTCATCAGATTCTCAATCTACCACTCATAATACCATTCCTACGCAGATGACTCAACACTCCACAGTTCCTTCACATTTACCAATTCTTTCACCCAACCGATCTTATAAATTCAAAAATAAACACTGCAATTTCTCTGAACCAGGACCTTTCTAGAATTAATGAATGGGGACAAGAGAATCTAGTTTCCTTTAATGCACAGAAAACCAAGTACATTCAATTTTCTAACCGACAGAATCTCACCGACTCCCATATATTTTTTAATGATGTAAATATTCCCACTTCCCCTAGTATTGACATTCTCGGTGTAACATTAACTACTAACTTGAGCTGGACACATTATGTTAGAAGCATTGCTAAGAATGCCTCTAAAAAACTGGGACTCCTGTACAGAGTTCGAGAATTCTTCACTGACGAGCAGTTGGCCGTAATATATAAAAGTCATGTGCGCTCTCAGATGGATTACTGTTCACCTCTGTGGGGTGGAAGTGGAGTGGTTGCATTGAGGCAGTTGGACAAATTCAAAATAAAGCTATTAGATTAATCAATAACCCTGCAATCACACAGGACCTTCCTACATTAGCCATATGAAGAAACGTTGCATCCCTTGCATTATTCTACAGATATTTTCACAGCAATTGTTCCGAGGAACTTGCTTCAATTGTGCCGCCTCTCCACATCTTTCCCCGTAGAACTAGGGCAGCTGAGAGCGCCCATGAATTTACACATTCTCCTCCACAATGCAGAACTTCTGCTTATCAGAATTCATTTATCCCCAGAGCTACTACTCTTTGGAATTCACTTCCCTCGAATTGCTTTCCACAAACTTACAATCTACAAATGTTTAAATCCAGTTGTTACAAACATTTTATGAATGGAGGATGCCTTTAGGCACATGGACCTTTTTGTTTTATCCGTGTTTTTCCTTCCTCCGTTCATTGTCTCTTAAAAAAAAAAAAAAAAAACAAAAAAAAAATGTACGGTACCGGTACATGGGATACATACTAGCTGGTAGGTAAGGGTTAGTTTAGTATCCCATGTACGGTACCGGTACATGGGATACATACTAGCTGGTAGGCAAGGGTTAGTTTAGTATCCCATGTACGGTACCGGTACTACATGGGATACATACTAGCTGGTAGGCAAGGGTTAGTTTAGTATCCCATGTACGGTACCGGTACATGGGATACATACTAGCTGGTAGGCAAGGGTTAGTTTAGTATCCCATGTACGGTACCGGTACATGGGATACATACTAGCTGGTAGGTAAGGGTTAGTTTAGTATCCCATGTACGGTACCGGTACATGGGATACATAGTAGCTGGTAGGGAAGAGTTAGTTTAGTATCCAATGTACAGTACCGGTACATGGGATACATACTAGCTGGTAGGTAAGGGTTAGTTTTGTATCCAACATACTGTACTAAAGTTCATTCCAGCCGACTAAATTGTTTTCAAAGTTTAATTTCCGATAAATTTAAATGCATTTTTCCAAATTTTGTTTAGGGTGTTTTAGTTTCAATATTTTTTTAATCTATAGTTATTGATTTGAACAGCAACTTTTGAGTTTGTTTTAAAGTTTCACATTTTATTACAATCTTAACCCTTTCACGCACATATGACTCATTTTATTACAATCTTAACCCTTTCACGCACATATGACTCAAAGGTTGCCAGATTAGCAATAAGAAATAGAGTTCTCATTCTTATAATTACCTCTCCAAAATTAGTTTTCTGCCCACAGCTAACTCAAAAACAACTGCAGAGGTTGAAGTAACTAAACTAAAGGTTTCTAAATACCCCTGATGGTAACAAAGGCTTTAAAGTATCCCCAATAGGCTCAAAATTGAGTCATATGTCTGAGAGGGTTAAATACTTTGCTATTATGAAGATTTGTTCACTTAAATCATGAAAACTATGCAAGATCATATTTATCCATTAATTAAGTACTGTACAGTATCAAAATTATCTACTAAAGTATTATATTTGCCGTCAGCTGAAAAGAAACTATAGGTCTAAGTTTGTTAGGTTAATGCCTTACATATACATAGTATACTACTAATCTTAATACGCATCTACATTCTCAAACTTTGACGGGTAGTAAACAATGCAACTAATCGATTAAGATAGATTAAAATGTAAAACTTGCAAACTAAACAAACCAAAATTGGGACAAGGACAATATAAAGTCAAATTAAATTATCAAAATCGCTATGTGGAAACAACGCTTACTAAAATGAAAATTATTAAATAAAAGAACACAATCCACCACATAGGGTGTACATCACTACATGAGCAAGTTAATCTGTTTCCAAGCGGTGATAAAACACCGCTCAAAATTCACACTTAAGATATATTTACCAATGAAAAAAGTAAAAATTATACATACAAATCAAAAATAAAATGGGAAAATTGGGGAATGGGGTAAATACCAATAATAATTAAACTTTGTAGGCTCTCATATACTGTACACAAACTTTAAAAAAAAAAATCTATATAGGCCTATACAAAAAATAGGAAAAGTGGGGATTGGGCCTCAGCATAAAGATAGATCGCATAAATATGTTTACCAATTACAAAAAAATATGAAAAATACAGTTTGCCTTTTTCTTTACATACACAAACTAGCATAAATATATTACTGTACCAATGACAAAAATAAAATATAAATAAAAATGAATAAAAATAAAGTTTGTAGGCTTTTTCATTATATACACAATTAAACTAGCATTACATATAACTCACACGGTGGAAGTGTGAAGATTGTCCACTTTCATCAGCTTCTGAAGGATCTCCCACAAGATTGTACCGGTACCGGGTTGTCCGACACATCCATGGTGTAGCATAGTCTCTCCTTCACTGCTGGAGTAGGTAGTGGTAAAATTATGACAAATCTATAATAAATTATGTAATAATTTCACTACACCACCAAACACCTCCAATGAAATTAATGAAAGCATATGTGAAATAATGATTAATAGAACAGTAATAAACTACTAGCAATTTCCGACTATAAAGTAATAAAGAAGTTGGAGCTGTAGACACCAAAGTTTAGTAAACAAAATTGTCAAAATACGGTTGTGGTGGAAAAATATAGAAGTAACCCCCCCCCCCCACGTTCTAAACTTATCAATTACAAACCCCAATGTACTTTTAACTAATGAAAGCATATGGTCCTCTCCGGATTAGAACCCGGGACACCACACCCAAAACAAACTCACTAAACTATTACACCACTAACCCAGATCAAAATAAGTAAATTTAGCCATTATCTCTTTTAGACTTAATTTCAATCTAGTCTCAATTACTTAATCATACTTTATAAGCAATGACAAATACAAAATATATTAGGATTAATAACAAATTTTCAGGTTGCATATGAAGTGCCAATGCTCGGTTTTCCCTATTCGGGCTCTGTCTCTAGTCTGCCGCTCCCAGAAACAAATTTACAAATGGGCCTCCGTAAATATATTAATTTAGTAATTTTATATAGCAAGGATCATTGCATTAGAGTTGCCATTGGATACAGGATGGGTTGAGGGGGCAGTGCCCCCCCGCGACTTTTTGGATTTAGGTTTGGGGTACGGTCGCGCTAACAAGTCATGTCCCAGCTGTCCTTAAGTCTGGCTTTCTGTGCTGTATTAATGTCAGTCAGTTGAATAGGGTGGTTAAGAGTTGGAAAAAGTTTGTATATTTCACTCTAGGCTCTATGAAGAAATTAAGCTTACATATTACGGATACCAATTATTGATCAAAACATACTGTGCCGATAAATTACCTATTAGCGCGACTGTACACTAATGACTATAAAGACAGTGGCGCGGGCCTAGGCTACACTGAATTTTAGTGCGAAAAATCACCCGAAATTTGACGGCCCCTAAGCTAGGCTAAATTGGGAAAGTTGGCAATTTGTTTTTTCTAGCCTTATTTAGGCTATAATATTTTGCTAAAGTATTTTTGGAAAAACTAAATAAGATGGTCACCAATTTTCCCATGGATTTTTTTATTTTTCCCTGTTAGTTTTCATCAATATATAGTGTTTGGAAATAATTACAACCCTCGGCGAAACCTTTTTCCCCATTATACAACGATCTTAAGACACGCCGCCTGATAGTGGGGAGGGCTATGAAGTACAGGGAAAATGAGGGGTTAAATGCGTAAAACGGCGATTAAAACTTATTTTAGCAAAACTTGGCTCGGGTTTTAAGGTATTTCTAAGGCCTAAAACCCAATATTTCGAAAATCCGAGCCAAGTTTTGGCCAAAGCTGGCTCGGATTTTGAGAGTTTGTAGACAACAAAATGACAGTAACCTCATTTAGAAATTTGGCTCAGGTTTCCCAAAATTGCAAAGCCATAAAACCCGAATTTTAAGAGTAAAACAAATTACAGTAACCTAATTTAGAATTTTGGCTCATGTTTCCCTAAATTGCAAACCCCAAAAAGCATAATTTTGGAAAACCCGAGCCAATTTTTGGCAAAACTTGGATCGTATTTTGAGAATCGAAAAAGACTAGGCTAACTAAATGTCCGAAATCGGCTCATGATTTCCCTAATTGCAAAGCCATATAACCAGATTTATCGAAAACGTAGCACTTATTTAAATCATAAATATCCAATAACATAGACCTTGTACATTGGATACAAGCCTAATCCACACCTAACGCCTACAATGTGTCCGTAGTAGGCTACCTAGTAGGCCTACATGGGATACAACATGGCGGTTGGGCCGGCGCCCATTTAGTAGCCTACCGGTATTCGGCCGTATCTGTAAATACGAATGCGAGTCACTTAGAGCGATTTCCTGATCGAGCGGATGCACAATCTAACCTAATTAACCTAAATTAAATTAACTTAAATTAACCTAACCTAACCTAAATGCGCCTCCGCTCTAATATGAAT
Source organism: Paralithodes platypus (assembly GCA_032716605.1). Classification (NCBI taxonomy): domain Eukaryota; kingdom Metazoa; phylum Arthropoda; class Malacostraca; order Decapoda; family Lithodidae; genus Paralithodes; species Paralithodes platypus. The sequence goes on from CM064517.1 coordinate 25,237,113, forward strand.
TCGCTCGAAGTGTCCAGATACCGTAAATACTACCGCAACTATGAATCTGGTTTCTGAGACCTAGTATATTAACCTAACCAAACAACCCAACCTATCGACAGAGATGGGCAGGTGGAGTGGACTAAAAAGCTGGTGGACAGACCTCGGGAGACAGGTGAAAATGGCGTGTGTACGAATCGGTGCCGTCTATGGGAAGGCATTGACAACCATGTTACGACAAAATTCCATTTTTAGTACCATATATTTTTATTATGTTTTGCCGAGGCTTAAAACACATTTTCATATGATGTTTAGAGCATATAAAATCCATATTGGTTTTCAAATATTGCAAAATAATTGGTGACCAACTTATTTAGTTATACTGTATTTTTTTCACATAGCGATTTTGATACGGTAAGTACTTGGTTTGTTTATTATGCAAGTTTTATATAGGCCTACAATAGGCCAAGCTATTCGCGACGGTCTACGCATATCAAACACTGAAGTAGGCTATATTAACTTTGTATAACAAAACTTTTAAATGTTGATGGCTCTGGAGGCCGGGTAACATCTATCTATTGCCGGACGCCTTATTCCCCTTACGAGGGTGGCCATACACAGAATGCCCCCAAGCGGACCTATTCCCTGTGAGAGGGACAACCCGAGCCATTTTAGTGAAGGACTTACAGGATTGACCACTCAATTTAGGATCCGTCCGACTCAGAGGCCCTCTGTGTATCTTGTTAGCACTATTTTTCTACAGTGGTGTTCGGCTATACACTTCGGCCAGGTAACACTGGACATAAAATACATAGGCTAGGCTAGCCTAGGCTATAAAACAATGAAATGCAATTAATAAACAAATACATTAAATTAACTAGGCCTAGCCAATAACTATACCGGTTTGGCCAACAAATAAAGTTTATATAAAAAAAAAAAAATAGCCTAGCCTATTAAGAAGCCTCTTAGGTAAACCTGACTTTTTGGACCGACAGCGATTTCAGTAAGTTTTATTTTGTTTTTTGTATTTTTTCCTTCAGATATAGTGTTGTTTTATACTGAAGAGGAGCGGAAATGAGTATTTACCCATTATCCAACAATCTAAAATCACGCCCCTAGGCCTAGCCTATTAGACTTTTTTTTTAATGTTCTAGGCTATTAGCCTAACCTAACAACCTTACCTAACCTAACCTAGTATATGAGTGGGGGCTGCAGCCCCCACACCCCCGCTAGTTAGGTTACTTTTTTTTTTTTTTTTTTTTGTGCCATTAGCCTAACTTAACCTAACCTAACCTAGTATATGGGTGGGGGCTGCCGCCCCCACACCCCCGCTGGTTGGGTACTGGCTGAAAAACTTAGTTTTACAGTAGCCTAGGCCTATACATGTATTTTAGCATTTTTTTTCTTTTCTCCCCTGTAATACATTTCCGCTCTTAATGCCATATATAGCAATGATGTATATGCTCTACCGGACCTATTAGGCCTAAAAAGATCGATGGGCTAACTGTCGGTCCAAAACATCAGTATAACCGCCTCTTATCGTCTGGCCTTTTTTATGTTAATTAACGGGCTCTATAATAGTCTACATAATTTAATGGCCACCAGTGACTATATATAGCTGGTTAGTGAAGCATGTTAATGAATGACAGGTGTTGGGATGGTAACAGGTGAATGTGATCGATAGGTGTTCGGGGTGAAGGTAAACTAAATTAAACTTGCATCTTCTCTATGTTAATTCAAGAGTTTTTATAATAGTTCCGTATACATTAATGGCCACCAGTGAATATAGATACACTTGGCTAGTTAATGGATCATGTTGATGAAAGACAAGTGCTAGGATGGTAAAGATATGGCACAACAGGTGGAGGTGATGGCAGCATCCATTGTTAGCCTATGGAGAAACTAATGTACCGTCTCGCCTTTTATGTAAATTCACAGGTTCTCATAATAGTTATATAAATTAATGGCCACCAGTGAATATATATATACACTTAGCTAGTTAATGGAGCATGTTGATTAATGACAGATGCTAGGATAATCAAGATGGAGACTGATAAATGTAGAGGTACATTAAGATGGAAGTGATGGCGGCTGGGCTGGCGTTGGAAGAGTGAGGCCCTTTATAGGTAAAATTCTTCGAACCTCATCTCGGTGCCGATACAAATGGCCAGTCCTGTATAGAATCGTGAGGTTCAGAGTCGTAAAGATTCCAGGACAAGCTCCATAGAAACTGAAACTGAACTGGTAAACAAATTAACCTTCGACATGCGCAATCATTCTAGAGCCAATTACATTAATTAAATTTTCAAATAGTACTTTTATACGGATTCCAAAACTAATTACCTTCTAGAAATTCGGAGTTACAGTAATTAAATTACAATAAGACTTCAGGTGATCAAACAATTATTTAAGCCAGCACACCGCAAATCGAAAGTCAGGAATAGCGGTTTTCCGAAAAAAATTAAAGAGTAAATTAACCATGTAAAGAACGCGCACATAGGTTAAAATAGGCCTTCAGAGGCTATTATTATTTAGGATTATTAATCCAGCACACCGTAAGTAAAGAATAGTCGGAAATAGAGGCCCCTTTAAAGATTAAAAATTCCCGAGTATAACAAATAATTAAATTACTATAAAAATCGCAGACACGTTAAAATCGGATATTATTTTGGATTATTAGGCCTAAATCAAACTAGTTAATGTTAATTCACAAGCTGTATGATAGCCTAAATCTATTTTAAATGACAACCAGTGAATATAGATCGACTTAGCTAGTTAATTGAGCACGTTGATGAATGACAGGTGCTGGGATGGTGAAAATATAGCGCGTTAAATATGGCACAGGCACAACAGGTGAAACTGATGTCCCTCTAGTATAAAATAATTATAAACTCATCAAAAGCGCGGACACATAAAAGAAGACTTCACGGGCTATTATGATCCTGGATTAAACAAGCACACCGTAAATACAGAATACCGATAATAAAAAGATAAGAAGTCCCTAGAGTCTAAAATTATAAAAAAAATAACCTTACGAAGAACGAAAACACTTACGTCACCTCGTTATGGAGTCCAGCTAGAAAAGAACTCCCTCACCTGCCACCTGGCCCGTCCTGGTAGATGGGTTGGTGAGCTCCTGATTGGCTGATGGGCGATGACGTGAGCTCTCTCATTGGTCGAGTTACTCCCCACCTCCCACCCCGCCCAACAGGATACTCGATTTAGCGCGCGCTTGTTTAAATCACCCCACCCCACCATCCCCTCCCCTTTTAACTGCGACCCCCGATAATCCCCCACCCCCTGACCCCCTCCCCGACAGGATACTCTCTTTGTTCAGTCGCTTCCTCCCCCCCCTTTACCCTACTCTTACCTTCCCCCAATCCCTCCTCCTCTTTCTCTCTCCCGTTGCCTTATATGGGCATTCTTTCGATGTTCCGTTCCTCCCCTTCCTTCCTTCCTTCCTCCTCCTCCTCCCCCCCCCCCCCCCTGTCCCTTTAATACTCGCTTTTCTGGACCCCCTTCTCCCTCATGTTTAGCATATCATCATATCATCACCACCCCACCAATTAACTTACACATATAGGCTACCTAATTAAGACTTTCTGTACCAGTGACGTCTGCTATATATTGGTCTAGCTATAATTAGACGATTATCTGCAGCTTAGGAGATATCTGTGGTAGTTAAAAGGGTCGACTGAGATAGTTCGAAGCCTTATAATTGCTAGAGATCCTTCCCAAACTGAGAAAAAATTACTAGTAGTCGCCACAATAAAATTTAAGACGTCGCCGGTACAGTACGGGTTAATGAAAGCAATCACATTAATTAATACATGTGGTACTCCATGGATTCGAACCTAGGACACTCACACCAAAATTCAGCGCACTAATCATTAACCCCTTCTGTACTGTACCGGTGACGGCCCTTTCACATTATTATGGACCCTATTACACGATTATATTCAGTTTAAAAAGGTCCGCTAGCAATTAACAGGCTTTGAACTATCGCATTTAACCTTTCTTAAACTGCACAAAATCTTCTAAATATGGCTAGAATTAATTGAGAAAGACGTCACTGGTACAGTCGCGCTAATAAGTGATGTCTCGGCACCAAGAATGTGTTTATCAATAATTGGTATCAACAATATCTAAGCTTCATTTCTACATATGGAGTGAGATATACAAACATGTTCCTACACTTACCCACCCTTTTCAACATCTGACAGACATTAATACAGCACAGAGCAAGCCAAACGTAATGCCAGCTGAGACATGGCAAATTAGCGCGATCGTACAGGAGTTAAGCTATGAACACAAGGTTAAGATTAGCCTATATATGGTTATATAAGATTATTAGGCCATGAATTAGCGAACTATTTAATTTCAGTAATGGTTAGATACTTTTGCAGCTTAGGAAGGTTGTATGGGCGTCAGAAAGCTATAGTTGTGTTAGTTAACATTAATTTAACCCCTGTACCGGCAACGTCTTTTTAACTTTTTGTCTAGCTATATTTAGATGATTTTGTGCGGTTCAAGAAGGATCTGTGGTAGTAAAAGTGAGATAGTTCGAAGCCTAAACATTGCTTGAGGACCTTTGTAAACTGAATAAAATCGTCTAGTCTAGCTATATTTAGACGATTTTATGCAGTTTAAGAAGGATCTGTGGTAGTGAAAAGGGTTAAGTGAGACAGTTCGAAGCCTTTTAATTGCTGGAGGCCCTTTGTAAACTGAATAAAATCATCTAATCTAGCTATATTTACAAAAAAAACAAAAAGTTTAAGAAGGATCTGTGGTAGTAAAAAGGGTTAAGTGAGATAGTTCGAAGCCTTTTCATTGCTGGAGGCCCTTTGTAAACTGAATAAAATCGTCTAATCTAGCTATGTTTAGACGATGTTATGAGGTTTAAAAGGGGTCTCTAGCAATGAACAAGCTTCGAACTATCCCACTTAACCCAAATTTACTACTACAGATCCTTCTTAAGCTGCATAATATCGTCTAACTATAATTGTATGCTGGCTACTATTAGACGATTTTATTCAGTTTACAAAGGACCTCCAGCAACCGAACTATCCCACTGAACCCTTTTTATTACTACCACAGATACTTCTTAAACTGCACAAAATTGTCTAAATATAGCTAGATTAGACGATTTTATTCAGCTTAAAAAGGTCCTCCAGCAATGAACAGACTTCGAACTATCTCACTTAACCCTTTCTACTACCACAGATCCTTCTTAAACTGCACAAAATCGTCTAAATATAGCTAGATTAGACGATTTTATTCAGCTTAAAAAGGGCCTCCAGCAATTCACAGGCTTCAAACTATCTCACTTAACCCGTTTGACCACATGGAACACATAAAATCGTACATATAATACAGTAAACACAAGCAAGGGTAGAAAGCTGTCACTGCCTATCTTAAATGTGTGATAAGTAGGCCTAAAGCTAGTATCACACAAGATTTTATAGTCAACATTTTTTGGCAACATTTCTGGATTATTTTACACTGGTATCGGAAACTAGGCTGATGATGGATGAATTTAGGTAGCATAAATATTGCAAATGTTGACCTCATAAGCTGCCAGACCAGTGTTGAGGATAATTGTTGAGGGAAAAAGCGCTCGTGTGATACCGGCTTTAATGTGACTTAGTGAAATGGCTGGTGTTAATTAACGAAAGCGCTACCTCTTGCCATATTCTCCAGCTTTGTCTTGCCTTGCAAGAAAGGATGGAGATGTGGAGAGAGAGGTTCAATTTCTCAGACGAAAACCTTGCCTTGAAGTTAACTCTGAAAGAGTTGTGTTATCGGGCGTATCATCTACCTCTGACCGGGTATATCCTAGTGTTTACTAGCCTATACCCCTTTGAAAGGACATTAGCCTAACTTAACAATTTTTTATTGGATGACAAATATAGCTGCTACGCGTTCCATTGACAGCGAGCAAAAAATTGCTTCGTGCGAGCGCTTTGCTAGGCTAGCGGAACGACATTGCTTCCTCACTCTGCTCGCTCTGCTAGGCTAGCAAAGCGAGCAGCCAAAAGAGGTTGCTAGGTCGACCTAGCAGAGCGAGCAATGAAGGTGTAAATTATTGCGTTTGTCCTATTTCCACACTAACTGGCCTACTTCATGATTAATAGTAGGCCTATTGAATGAGTATAGAGAATTAGAGATGAACAGCAGTTACTAATTCTTGATTAAACATAAATATTTTACATCATGCCCACCCGACCTATAGAATGTTGCCACAAATATGTTAAGCCTACACTGCAACATTCTCAATTAAGACGTCCATCTTTCTTCCTATGTGTATATTATATTACAGTTGGCATCGCCATTATAATTGCTTCATTTATATATAGGCTACTATATGAAAGCAACACTAAAGTCATTACCTATCAACAGAATCATATTACGTAGGCTACTGTAAGTACTGTACTGTTACGTAAGGTCCTGATGTGGCGGCGTCTACGCCGTAGGACCACCTCCCGGAGCTGCCAACCGCGGATGGCTGCCGAGCACTTTCGGGAGCCAAACCGTCACAACCATCCCCTGCCCCCTCCCTGGGGGCACGGGTCCTTGGAGCGGCTTCGGTCGCGCCGGGAATTTCCACACCTCTCACACCACACACACACATCACACAGTTTTTCCTACACCGAGAAATGACTCTCCGGCTCTCATTTCTCGAAGACTTCTTCTAGCCGGAGACATTGAGAGCAACCCAGGACCCACGTACACATACATATGTCCAACTTGCTCAAAACCCATCACTTCGAGTCGCCACACTAAGGCTTCAGTTCTCTGCAATTCATGCAGGAACTGGACCCACTTCACCTGTACAACACTACACAAACACCTGGACCTGTTCCTCATGCCCCTCCCTCTCCCAGTCAAATCCCTCGCCTAAAACCCGTCCACCTCTCCTCCCCAACCCACCTACCCTTCCCATATCATCCACTCCCCCCCCCCCCCCCTAAAACTCATCCACCTCTCCTCCCTAACCCACCTAACCTTCCCATACCATCCACATCCTCAACTCAACACACCACACACCATCCTAATCCATTCCAACCCCCATCTCCTGCTCCCCAATCTCCACCCCCACCTCACCCATCCCAACCCCCAGCCCCCCCCTCTTGCAGCAGCACCCAACATACATCGTGCACATAACATTAACATTCTCCAATTGAACATGGATGGCATCTACACAAAGAAACACGAACTCTCACACTTCATCAAACAACACAACATACACATTGCCATCTTACAAGAAACAAAACTCCACACAACACAAAAAACACCCACATTTCATAATTTCACCACCATCAGACAAGACCGGGCTGTCGGCGGGGGCGGTGGACTCATCACCCTGGTACACAAAGAAATATCATACATAGTAACCAGTGTACAAACCAAATCCCTCCTCCCCCCAAATGATAACACAACAGAAATACAATCAATTAAAATACGCACTGGCAACAACAACATAACCATCATAAACACATACATCCCTCCCCAAACATCCCCTACAGTACCAAATGAATACAGACCACACTTACAACACATCACAAACACCCCACACATCATCCTGGGTGGTGACTTCAACGCCAAGACGTCGGCCTGGTTTGTCGACAACCCCGACACAGACAGAGGGCTGGTACTACAAAACCAAACAGATAACCTCATCATCCTTAACGACATCCATCAACATACCCATATTCCTCACCAAGCCCTCTATAACCCATCATCTCCAGACATCACCTTTTGCTCCCCAGAACTCGCCCCCACAACATCCTGGAGGGTGGTCAGAACCTTAGGCTCTGACCACCTCCCGATCATTATCACCACCAAAACCAGACTCACCCCAGCTAGCCACAAACACACATACACCAATTATAAAAGAGCTAACTGGGAAGCATTCACAAATGAGACAGAACAACACTTCACAGCTCTAAACAGTACACCCATCACTAACATCAACAATGCTGTACACATACTCAATAAAACTATCCAAAACGCTGACAAGAAACACATTCCAAGAGGTAACAGAAAAAGACACAACCCCAACTTCACACCAGAAATTCAAAACCTCATCAGACAACGCGACATACTGAAACACTCCCCAGCACCCCACATACAAGACATCACAAAACAAATTCAAGCACTCAACACCCAAACTAACAACAAAATACAAGAACAACATAAACTAAATTGGAATAACTTCCTACAAACACTTGATCACAAAACAAACCCCAAAAAACTCTACAAAACACTAAACAGCATCACACTTTCCAACAGCAACACAACACAATCACATGCTGCAATCACAACAACAGACTCTACTCCTTCATGTAAACAACAAGCAAACACTCTCATCAATCACTTCTCACATGTCAGCCACCTAAAACCTCACAAAGACGACCGACGTGTCATCCGACGTAAGAGACAATTCCCCACAGACCCTGACTATACACCCTTCACCAATCACCAGACAAAGCATATCATCAACAATCTCAAGCACTCACCCGCCTGTGGCCTAGACAACATAAGCAACATACACCTCAGACACCTGGGACCACAAGGCATACAAGCACTCACTAACATATCAAACTACAGCTATTCACACAACACAATACCAGACATTTGGAAGCATGGTATCATCATCACATTCCCCAAACCCAACAAAGACCCCACGCTACCCTCCTCGCACCGCCCCATCCCACTCCTTTGCTCACCCTCCAAAGTCATGGAACGCCTAGTATTACAACTAATTACACCCGACCTACCCCTAGCTCCAACACAACATGGCTTTAGGCCACTGCACTCCACAAACACTCTTCTCACAGACCTTACACAAAGAGCTTTTGACGGCATCAACTCAGCTAGACCACCACACAGATCACTATTAGCCACACTCGACATTAGTAAAGCCTTCGATGCCATCCCTCGCCACAACCTAACAAACAAAATCTACAACACAAACATGCACAACAACACAAAAAGGTGGCTGGCCAACTTCCTAGCAGGCAGATGTGCACACGTATCTTTTGCCCGTCAGTCATCTAAAATCAGAAACTTTCCAAACGGAGTCCCACAAGGATCCGTCCTATCGCCCACACTCTTCAATCTGTACATGCACGATATAACTACACCCAATACGCCCCAAATAAACTTAGCCTCCTATGCAGATGACATAACACTCACATGCATACACCATGACCCAAAAAGAGCAACAGATCTCCTTCAACCCTATTTCAACACACTACATGGCTGGTGCACTACAGACTTAATCCAGCCCCAGCCAAATCCACCGCAACCCTGCTCACAAGCTGGACAGGAGAACACGAATACATCCCTCAACTCACCATAAACAACACACCCCTAACACATACACACACACCCAAAATCCTAGGAGTAACATATGATACTCATATGACATTCAAACAGCACACCACAAAGATTAAAAAGAAACTGACACCCAGACTTAACGCCCTCAGGTCACTTGCTCACACAAAATTTGGACACAACAAAGAAACTACCACCACAGTATATAAACAATACATAAGATCAGTGATGGAATACGCAAGCCCAGCCTGGGCTTCTAACCTAGCTGAAACACATCATAAGACTTTACAGACTATTCAAAACAAAGCCCTGAAGATCATTACAGGCTGCACAGCTACTGCACCCACAGATCACCTACATCAAGAAACCAAAATCCTCAAAGTCAAAGACCATCTGGACATAAGAGGCACTCAATTCCTGGCAGCAGCCTCCACGAACCAAGACCACCCACTAAACTACATGGCAACACACAGACACCAAGAAATATCAAAACAACACCCAGCACACGGTATCACACACAATTATTGTCCTCTCTCCCTCCCTGCCCACCCCGAACCAACTTCCAGAAGCACATCCATACTCATATCTCTCGCCGATCCATCCACTCACTCACAGACAACACGCAGCTGCATGCACGACCTCCCGAAATCCATCCTTCCGAATCCTCCCTTCCTCGCGAGGACAGAGTCCACCTGGCCAGGCTGAGATGCGGACACCATCCAGCTCTCCTGAGTTATCAGAAGAGACTGGATGACTCCGTTGTCGACGCCTGCCCGGGATATAACACAGCACCCCATACCTTTAAACACATCATAGAAGACTTGGTGATGGGCTGGTCTATCAGAATGAGAGTTGAGCATTCTCTGCCATACCCATAGCTTACTCTGACTGTTCCTTTTACTTATATATTTTCTAGATCTCAAGTGACGGCGTCTTTTCCGTGGATTGACCTCCCTACTGCCAACCCTGGCAGATTGGGAGCCAAAGCGTCACATTTTTCCTTTGCCCCTCAACTTTCCCTTTATAATTGCTGAGGGGCACAGGGCCTTGGGTGGGGCTTTTGTTTCCCGGGCGTTTCCGCACCCTCCTCAGCTCCCCGCCTTTGAGTGGCTTCGGTCACCTGGGCATTATTAGTGGTAAGCTGGGAGGGTTCTGTGGGGGCGCTCGGTTATGGCCTTGGCCTTGCTCGGGACCTTGGGGCTGCTCGGCCAGACAGCCTGAGGAACAACAACAACAACAACAACAACAACAACAACAACAACGTAGGCTATATCGGACAATACCACCCCAGGCCATCACGGTACAATGTTAAATTATTCTGAGCCTGTGTGTCAATGGTTGGACGGTTTGAAAAGGCATATGTCGGAGTGTGAAGCCACTCAAACTTGTGTGTGAGGTACTGAGTCTTGACATAACGAACTGGCATAGGACAACCTTTACGATATACGTGAAACATAAACAAATATACTGTAACCTGCAAATTGTGTCACTTTTAAAGATATTCTAGTGATTGATTTGTATGACAGACAGCAACATTATCGAAGTGGTGGCTGTGGAATTGTGTATATTGAAATGTGTAAGGAACAAACTTTTAACAAACATTACATATGCAATGCAGAAATAAAATTAATAAAGACTGGTAGCCTACAGTACAAAAGTAGCCGGGATGGATGTAGTTACCAGGTGTACCACTACCGACATACAATATAAATCATCTATAAATACTTAACCTAACTAAAAAGCCTAACCTTTAGGTTAGGTTAGGTTAGGTTGTTTGGTTAGGGTAATGTATTTTTGTATCCAAAGGCAGTCAATATAGACGGGAACATGATGGTGAGCGTCCGCGTAGTGTAAACAAGACGGGCGGTACACCCGGTAACTACATTCTTGCCAAGTAGCCTACCATCACGCCTGAGTTTTTGCAAAATAACTTACTATGAGCGATATCGTCGACATTTAATGTAATCTGTACAATACTATTAATCATTCAAGCACAGAAAATCGTCAGTTACTCATAATGGTCACCACCATACTGTACTTTGAAAGATATGGAACTGTAAATGTATAATGAAAAACAAATGTGCACAGCCTAGTACTGTGTCTTGACATGTTCACCAACTTTCCCAATATTTTCATGTATATGTTAAGTCCTCAAATAATATTGTAAAGTCACTTAGTAAGAACACAATACATCGTATATGCATTTAAAAATATTTATGATAGCCTACATGTTCAATGAAAACTCGTAAGTACTAAACAAATTAATAATGCGAGGTGCAAGCGATAGGCCTAATATCCATCGCTGAACAGTGTGTACACTATTCCTTTAGGTATAATACACTATAAGAGCCATTAGGCTACAGTTATTTACAAGTATGAAAGTGTCTTCAGTCTTCCTAACCCCCACAAAACTGTGGATGACCCAGCGGCTTTCTTCACAATGCAAGAGCCCTCTCCCTCACCAATACTGACCGACATAATCCCAGAAATTAATGAAATAATTCAAGCCATTGACGACGTAGCAGCCGACTCAGCACAGGTCCAGACGGGTTCAGTGCACAGCTTCTAAAAACCTGCAAAGCTGAACTGGCGCTACCACTGCAACTAATCGCTGCTAAGTCCCTAGCTACCGGTACAGTTCCCACATCCCTGAAGGAAGGGGTAGAGAAACCTATCCACAAAGGGGGTAGCAAAGGACTGGCCAAAAACTATCGGCCCGAAGTGCTAACCTCGCACATAACAAAGATAATCGAGCGGGTCGTCAGAAAGCGAATAACAAAACACATGGAGGATCTCAACGCTTTCAACGAGGGGCAGCACGGGTTTAGAAAGGGCCGGTCCTGTCTGTCGCAGCTACTTGCCCACCATGAGGCTCTACTAGAAGACATCAATAAGGGCAAAAACGTCGACGTGATATACTTGGATTTCGCCAAGGCATTTGATAAAGTAGATCATGGCCTCGTTCTTCACAAGCTGAAAAATATAGGTATAGGAGGAAACCTCGGCAAGTGGCTGCACAGCTTCCTAACCCATAGGGAACAAAAAGTATCGGTCCAAGGTCACCTTTCAGACCCAAGCGAGGTAATAAGTGGCGTTCCGCAGGGGTCTGTACTAGGACCACTTCTGTTCCTTATCATGATAGTGGATATTGACCATGAACTCCAGCACTCCAAGGCCACCTCATTTGCAGACGACACAAGAGTAATGAGGAGGACAGAGACAGCTGACGATGTGGCCCTGCTACAATTGGATCTGAATCGCCTTCTGGACTGGGCAGATTCCAACAACATGAGGATGAACGGCGAGAAATTTGAATTGCTAAGGTATGGCCCTCTACAAACCATCAAAGAGGGCACCAGCTACCAGGTCAATCAAGAAACCATCACTCCAATAGAACATATGCGGGACCTGGGAGTAATACTGAGTACCGATGGAACTTTTTCTCGCCACATCAATCAAACCACAGAGACAGCTAGGAGACTCTCAGGATGGATTCTCAGGACCTTCCAAACTAGAGAGAGAGGGTATGCTGACACTCTGGAAGGCTCTGGTCCTCCCAAAGGTGGAATACTGCTGCCAGCTATGGACTCCCCACAAGACAGGTGACATCGTCAAGCTGGAGTCTCTACAGAGGACCTTCACCAGCAGGATCTGGGGTCTCCAACACATGAATTACTGGGAACGCCTGAAGGAGTTGCGACTCTACTTCCTTCAGAGACGACGAGAACGTTACCTAGTGATATACGTGTGGAAGACCCTAGAAGGGCTGGTACCTGACGTGGGACTAGTCATCAATAACCAAGTTAGAAAAGGGCGGCTGTGCTACATCAAGAGAACCAAGGCTACCTCTCGGAAAATAGCAACAGTCACCCACAACAACTTCACCAAAAATGGGGCTCGTCTCTTCAATACTGTACCAAAGGCCGTCCGGGAACTGACGGGAGTCACGACCGACTCCTTCTAGCGTCAGCTGGACCGATGGCTGGCCACAGTACAGACGAGCCCCCAACACCAGGATATCCCAGCACCGCACCCAACTCGTTAGTAAATAGACGAAACGAGGGAGATGCAGAGCTGCCTGGCCGCAGCGGAAGTCCACTTTAGCTGCGTCCTCAGAGGACGGAATTCTACCAAGTATGACCAAGTAAGTATATACTGTATATATATATATTGGATATTAGACTCGCATCAGTATAAAATTGAGGGTTTTATTAAAGTTTCCACTGTTCTTGCATACGTTTTTACGCAGACCGTGGGCTCATACGATATAGCCTAATTTCCGGTTGTTACAACATATATTTTCATCGAGTGTGATACATTTCGCAATTTTAGTGTTTTATTAAGCAAATACATATATATGAAGACTGTCATTGATGGTTGTTATGTGCGGTCAGCTGATATGCGAAGCAAAAAAATGCTAACTAGTGTCCCGTTCAGCCTATTGACAGTGCTGCTAGCCTAGCAAAGCGGTCGCACGAAGCAATTTTTTGCTCGCTGTCACCTGAACGCGTCAGGGCTAAGATTCGAACCGTACAGGCAGGAAGTTGACGGTTCGAGCCTCGGGCCAGCCAGTGAGTTATTGGCAGATGTCAGTGCTGTTGGTGAACGGTGCGGTCTAGCAATCTGTGGCAACTATTCACTAAGTCCCTGATTCATCAGGGCACCCACCCTAGCCTTGCTATTCAGCAGAGTGTATGGTGGTAAAAACTGCAGCTAACAACCTTACCTAACCTATCCTAGTATTATGGGTGGGGGCTGCTGCCCCCACACCCCCGCTGTTTGACATCAACATACGTGCTTACACGACGTACGCCCTGTAACACAACTCATTCCATTAACTCTGGCGATCTCTCATCGATCCATCCACTCACTCACAGACAACACGCAGCTGCATGCACGACCTCCCGAAATCCATCCTTCCGAATCCTCCCTTCCTCGCGAGGACAGAGTCCACCTGGCCAGGCTGAGATGCGGACACCATCCAGCTCTCCTGAGCTATCAGAAGAGACTGGATGACTCCGTTGTCGACTCCTGCCCGGGATGTAACACAGCACCCCATACCATTAAACACATCATAGAAGACTGCATTTCACACAACCACTTATGCCAACAACACAATCTACACTCAATGAGAGCTCTGTGGGAAAGCCCGATCGTGGCCATGGCCTTCCTCAGGGACTCGGGGCTGTTCGGCCAGGCAGCTTAGGGAACAACAACAACAACAACAACTCTGGCGGAGAAGAAGAGCTATGCTAGTGCGGTTGGAGATGGTGGATCTCCCTGGAGGATAGTGGCTACGAGTGGCACTAAGTGCAAGCCAAGAAGAGACACGCTAGAACTTAAAAACAAGTTCGATGCCTTGGCTGAAGAGGGTGATGGAGGAAGGGATAGTGAAGAAAGGAGTGTCGGTAATTACATTATAGGGAATAGGCTCGCACCCTTATTTTTTATGTTTTTTCCTCCAGATTTTGAGAAATGAGTGTTTTCATGGTCTTAGTTATAATTCCAATGTGGGATACACGATGGGCTGAGGGTGGGCTTTGCCCCCCCTCACCCCCCTATGAATTACTGAAATCGTCATCTATGTTGCCAGCAGGGGGTAAATATCGATTATACTGCATAAAGAAGGCGTTTGTAAACAGTGAGGATGTCCGAAAGAGCTCTGAGATTGATTAGAATGGGCGTTGTTGTTGTTGTTGTTGTTCCCTAAGCTGCCTGGCCGAACAGCCCCGAGTCCCTGAGGAAGGCCATGGCCGCGATCGGGCTTTCCCACAGAGCTCTCATTAAGTGTAGATTGTGTTGTTGGCGTAAGTGGTTGTGTGAAATGCAGTCTTCTATGATGTGTTTGATGGTATGAGGTGCTGTGTTACATCCTGGGCAGGTGTCGACGACGGAGTCATCCAGTCTCTTCTGATAACTCAGACGAGCTGGATGTTTTTTTTTTTTTTTTTTTAGAGACAATGAACGGAGGAAGGAAAAACACAGATAAAACAAAAAGGTCCATGTGCCTAAAGGCATCCTCCATTCATAAAATGTTTGTAACAACTGGATTTAAACATTCGCATCTCAGCCTGGCCAGGTGGACTCTGTCCTTGCGAGGAAGGGAGGATTCGGAAGGATGGATTTCGGGAGGTTGTGCTTGCAGCTGCGTGTTGTCCATGAGTAAGTGGATGGATCGGCGAGAGATATGAGTATGGATGTGCTTCTGGAAGTTGGCTTGGGATGGGCAGGGAGGGAGAGAGGACAGTATTTGTGTGTGATACCGTGTGCTGGGTGTTGTTTTGATATTTCTTGGTGTCTGTGGGTGTGTTGCCATGTAGTGTAGTGGGTGGTTTTGGTTCGTAGAGGCTGCTGCCAGAAATTGGGTGCCTCTCATGTCCAGATGGTCTTTGACTTTGAGGATTTTGGTTTCTTGATGTAGGTGATCTGTGGGTGTAGTAACTGTGCAGCCTGTAATTATTTTTAGGGCTTTGTTTTGAATAGTCTGTAAGGTCTTGTGATGTGTTTCAGCTAGGTTAGAAGCCCAGGCTGGGCTTGCGTATTCCATCCCTGATCTTATGTATTGTTTATAAACTGTGGTGGTGGTTTCTTTGTCGTGTCCAAATTTTGTGTGAGCAAGTGACCTGAGGGCGTGTCAAGGAACTAGCACCGCTACTAATTTAAAGTAGGTTCTAGTGCGGCTATGAAGCTATCCTTATTTATATAATTTGAATCTCCAAGATACCCTTTCTAACCAATAGGACATTATATAAACTCAGACATAAGAATGCTAGTATAGGCTATTTACATATATATACAAAGGAACAAAGATGATGGCTGCATAGGTTAGGATTCTGATACGTAGCCCAATCAAAACAGCTTATGAAAGACCTATCCAAGGTAACACTAATTAATATAAATGGGCACTTAGCACAACTCCACACCAATACTTTGATAACTCTACTGGTCCTTGGATCACCACATTTCTTCACGGGACCATGGGATTAATAAAAGTCTGTATGGGTCTTCCAAGATAGAGTGGTCGGTCAGGACACGCAGGTAACTACACGACGGTATCACCACTGGCCACCACAGAGGACCACGGGCCACCTTGGGAAGATCACCAGCCACCACAGAAGACCAGGGGCCACCACAGGAAGATCACTGGCCACAGTCACAGTCCATCACTGGCCACCACAGAGGACCAGGGGCCATCACAGGAAGAACTCTGGCCACAGTCACAGTCCATCACTGGCCACCACAGAGGACCAGGGGCCATCACAGGAAGAACTCTGGCCACAGTCACTGTCCATCACAGAGGACCAGGGGCCATCACAGGAAGATCACTGGCCACAGTCACTGTCCATCACTGGCCACCACAGAGGACCAGGGGCCATCACAGGAAGATCACTGGCCACAGTCACTGTCCATCACTGGCCACCACAGATGACCAGGGGCCATCACAGGAAGAACTCTGGCCACAGTCACAGTCCATCACTGGCCACCACAGAGGACCAGGGGCCATCACAGAAAGATCACTGGCCACAGTCACTGTACCCGATCAGTGGAAACTAGCCAACGTAACACCGATATTCAAAAAAGGCAGCAAATCCCTACCCAGTAACTATCGTCCAATTAGCTTAACCTCAGTTGTATGTAAAATGCTAGAAACGGTCATACGAGACAGACTCGTAAATCACTTAGAGGAAAATAACATACTTAAAGATACTCAACACGGCTTTCGTAAAAAACGTTCCTGTTTAACAAACCTCTTAGACTTCTTCCACGATATCCTCAACCTCTACGATGAGAGTAAAGCTGTAGATATTATATACCTTGATTTTCAAAAGGCCTTTGACAAAGTTCCCCACAAACGTTTACTGCTAAAACTAAAAGCGCATGGAATACAAGACGGTGTGTTGAAATGGATAGAAAATTGGCTCAGCGACAGAAAGCAAAGAGTAGTCATAAACGGTAAGGCATCTAAATGGACCAATGTAAGTAGCGGGGTACCCCAGGGATCGGTACTAGGACCTATTCTCTTTCTAATTTACATCAACGACATAGATGAGGGTCTCACCTGTACAATCTCAAAATTTGCTGACGATACAAAAATTGCAAATAGCGTACTCTCAAAAGAACAAGTTGACGATATGCAACACAATCTAGATAAATTGTCATGTTGGGCCCAAATTTGGCAAATGAGTTTCAATGCGGATAAATGTAAAGTACTACATATCGGATACCTAAATGAGAAAGCAAACTATTCGATGAATGGCACTCAGCTTAAGAATGTAAACAGAGAAACCGATCTGGGAGTAACAATATCGAGTAACCTAAAACCGAGTCAACAATGTTCAGAAGTTGTTAAGAAGGCAAACAAAATAATTGGCTTTATAGGCAGGTCATTTGAGCATAAATCTAAAGAAGTTATCCTAACCCTTTACAATTCCTTAGTCCGCCCTCTTCTGGAATACTGCGTTCAATCCTGGTGCCCTTATTACCAAAAAGATATAAACAAGCTAGAACGAGTTCAACGTAGAGTTACCAAAATGATACCTAGCCTAAAGAACAAACCATACGAAGAGCGTCTTAGAGAATTAAATCTATTTCCTTTAACCCAGCGCAGATTAAGAGGTGACTTAATTCAAGTGTTCAAAATCATCAAAGGCATCGACAATATGAACTGTAGTAAGTACTTCACTATCGACCAATCTAATTACACGCGGGGAAACGGTTGCAAAATTATTGGTAAATCTTTTAACTCACACGAATCTAAGAATTTCTTCTTCAATCGAGTTGTCAACTTGTGGAATGGGCTTCCCCGAAACGTTATAGACTGCATCACCGTTGATTCATTTAAACTCCGCCTAGACAAATATCTCACATCAAACCCGCGACTGACTGCGTATGTAAATGAATAACTTTATTTTATCCCCCCCTCAGTTACTAACCCATCTGTCCCCTACTAACTTCCTAATCCTGCCACGGACATTAGTTCCAGGGCAGTAATTCCCTTTCCAATGTTCCCTTACCCACTCTAAACCACTGTTTGGACACTTGATCCTCAGTGTTTTGGAGGACAAGCAACCTAGAAGGGTCACTAGATCTGTTGTTGCTTGATTTCCTTTGTACTCCTTTGTACTCCATCACTGGCCATCACAGAGGACCAGGGGCCATCACAGGAAGATCACTGGCCACAGTCACTGTCCATCACTGGCCACCACAGAGGACCAGGGGCCATCACAGGAAGATCACTGGCCACAGTCACTGTCCATCACTGGCCACCACAGAGGACCAGGGGCCATCACAGGAAGATCACTGCCCACAGTCACTGTCCATCACTGGCCACCACAGAGGACCAGGGGCCATCACAAGAAGATCACTGGCCACAGTCACTGTCCATCACTGGCCACCACAGAGGACCAGGGCCATCACAGGAAGATCACTGGCCACAGTCACAGTCACCAGTCCCGGACCCAAAACCCAGCGTCCACATCGTCAACCTAGTACTATAAACACACTTGTTACACAGAATCCCCACACCTAATGCCTAAAACAAAAATAGGTACTAATGATTATGACTGTACAGTACTCCGGTTCAATACAATGCTCTATCCAATGACAAGATATTAATTCCCACGACTGTAGAGTACCATGAAAACACATTCACATCACGTCACTCCACTGTATAGTACAACAATACAATGGTAATGGTACTAACGCAAATTAACAAGTTTACCCTGAGGTACAGTACAAATGTTCTAAATCAATATTATCACTAAGAAATAGAATATATAATTACTGTACATCAAACTAATGATAAGACTAATTTACCTTACTGTACGGTATAAATGGACTAAATCAATATTTACTATCACTAAGAAATAGATAATATAAAACTTAACCGAACAGCAAACCAATAATAAACTTAAACAATAAACTTAAACTCATCACTGGGGTACTGAGGTGCTGCCTGCTGTGCTGCTGGGGGACAAATGCAACTTGGTGGAGAGGCAGGCCTGAAACTTTAACTACGGAACCGAAAAAAAAAGCTTCATTCATTCATTCCGCCTATCTCGACTCGGTACAGTCAACCAGGCACTATCACTAGCTCGCCCTCTCTCGACCCGCTCACATTCCCGAAGCACCAGCTCACTCAGCCTCACACGTAATATAAGTTCACTGAGGTGAACGAAAAATATAACTAAATAGTAATTCTTTTCCCTGACAGGGCGTTAAGTCTGGGTGTCAGTTTCTTTTTTGTGTTTGTGGTGTGCTGTTTGAATGTCATATGAGTATCATATGTTACTCCTAGGATTTTGGGTGAGTGTGTATGTGTTAGGGGTGTGTTGTTTATGGTGAGTCGAGGGATGTATTCGTGTTCTCTTGTCCAGCTCGTGAGCAGGGTTGCGGTGGATTTGGCTGGGGCTAGATTAAGTCTGTTTGTAGTGCACCAGCCAGGTAGTGTGTTGAGATAGGGTTGAAGGAGATCTGTTGCTGTGTTTGGGTCATGGTGTGTCCATGTGAGTGTTATGTCGTCTGCATAGGAGGCTAACTTTATTTGGGGTGATTGGGTATATTTATGTTGTGCATGTATAGATTAAAGAGTGCGGGTGATAGGACGGATCCTTGTGGGACTCCGTTTGGAAAGTTTCTGATTCTAGATGACTGACCGGCAAAAGATACATGTGCACATCTGCCTGCTAGGAAGTTGGCCAGCCACCTTTTTGTGTTGTTGTGCATGTTTGTGTTGTTGTTGTTGTTGTTGTTGTTCCCTAAGCTGCCTGGCCGAACAGCCCCGAGTCCCTGAGGAAGGCCATAGCCACGATCGGGCTTTCCCACAGAGCTCTCATTGAGTGTAGGTTGTGTTGTTGGCGTAAGTGGTTGTGTGAAATGCAGTCTTCGATGATGTGTTTAATGGTATGGGGTGTTGTGTTACATCCCGGGCAGGCGTCGACAACGGAGTCATCCAGTCTCTTCTGATAGCTCAGGAGAGCTGGATGGTGTCCGCATCTCAGCCTGGCCAGGTGGACTCTGTCCTCGCGAGGGAGGGAGGATTCGGAAGGATGGATTTCGGGAGGTCGTGCATGCAGCTGTGTGTTGTCTGTGAGTGAGTGGATGGATTGGCGAGAGATATGAGTATGGATGTGCTTCTGGAAGTTGGTTCGGGGTGGGCAGGGAGGGAGTGAGAGAGAGGACAATAATTGTGTGTGATGCCGTGTGCTGGGTGTTGTTTTGATATTTCTTGGTGTCTGTGGGTGTGTTGCCATGTAGTTAGTGGGTGGTCTTGGTTCGTGGAGGCTGCTGCCAGGAATTGAGTGCCTCTCATGTCCAGATGGTCTTTGACTTTGAGGATTTTGGTTTCTTGATGTAGATGATCTGTGGGCGCAGTAGCTGTGCAGCCTGTAATGATCTTCAGGGCTTTGTTTTGAATAGTCTGTAAGGTCTTATGATGTGTTTCAGCTAGGTTAGAAGCCCAGGCTGGGCTTGCGTATTCCATTACTGATCTTATGTATTGTTTATATACTGTGGTGGTAGTTTCTTTGTTGTGTCCAAATTTTGTGTGAGCAAGTCATCTCTACAATATGTTGCGTTAAAAAACAATCTCTCACTTTCTCTATAAACTTATTTTCCAGGCTACCCTGTCCCGCTGGAGTAGTACAATTTGCCCAGTTGATCCTTGGCAAATTGAAATCTCCAATCAAAATTTTATATTTGTTCTCTCTATTATCTATCTCCTCCATTGCTTTCAGTAGGTTATCATCCTCTCCCCTGCTATTATTTGGGCTTCTATATATAGAGGCAATTAGAATTGATCCTCTTACACATTTTACTTCAATACACAAATACTCACAATACTGCTGTCTCATATCCACCTCATTAACCTTGAGCTCTTTTCTTACATAAATAAACAGTCCTCTTCCAATCTCTGCTCTAATAGCATTTCTCTCATATAACTCAAAACCCTCCAAACTATATTCCACCAGTTCCCTTTCAATTCTAGCATTTTTTGGTCTTACTTCCTGTAGGGCTATGACATCAGGTTTTTCCTCTTCATCCTGCAACCTACATATCAGTTCTCTTTTCTTGTCCTGGGTAAACACATCCACATTACTAAACATAATCCTTAATCCATCTACCATTCCTTCAGCAATTACACCATCCCGCTCCTCCAGTCCGTACCCTACTCCCCCGTTAGCAGTACTGGGTCTGCCTCTTTGTCTCCTGTCTCTCCCTGTGACACCTCCACCCCGTTCTCCTCCTCCGTCACAACTCCCATCACATTCTCTCCCCTCCCTGATCTCCCCCTCCCTTTTATTCCAGAAACAATAGCGAATGGGTTAGGAATGAAGGAAAAACCACGAAAAAACGCTCAAAAAGCTTAAAGAATGGTCCTACAGAGCCCCCGAAAACGTATTTTACAAGAGTAAAAAATTGAAGGCAATTACCCCAAAAAAACAGGTTATTGCGCGCTCACGCGCACGCACGTGGACTTTGAGAGTTTTCAACCATCGGCACGGTTGCGTGGGATACGTACACAGTTCCCATACAAATCTGAGCCCTCTCGAGTGGCTACACCTGAGGTTACGGTCGGAGCAATTAGGGTGACTCGTCAGACGCGTCGCTGGGGCTGTGCGTTACATACATCGCCGACGCGCCAGACGCGTCGCTGGGGCTGTACGGGTTAATCAATAACCCTGCAATCACACAGGACCTTCCTACATTATCCATACGAAGAAACGTTGCATCCCTTGCATTATTCTACAGATATTTTCACAGCAATTGATCCGAGGAACTTGCTTCAATTGTGCCGCCTCTCCACATCTTTCCCCGTAGAACTAGGGCAGCTGAGAGCGCCCATGAATTTACACTTTCTCCTCCACAATGCAGAACTTCTGCTTATCAGAATTCATTTATCCCCAGAGCTACTACTCTTTGGAATTCACTTCCCTCGAATTGCTTTCCACAAACTTACAATCTACAAATGTTTAAATCCAGTTGTTACAAACATTTTATGAATGGAGGATGCCTTTAGGCACATGGACCTTTTTGTTTTATCTGTGTTTTTCCTTCCTAAGTTCATTGTCTCTTTAAAAAAAAAAAAAAAAAAAAAAAAAAAAAAAAAAAAAAAAAAAAAAGGCCTACATACATATAGGTACAAGCTTAACCCATTGAGTACCGTAGGATACAGTAATAAAAGTTCCCAGCAGTCCCGAGCACTGTGGCGAAAATGGCAGGAGAGACCACCTTTTCACCTCAAGAGACGAGGCAAGACTGGATCTCTCACTTTTTTTTTTTTTTTTTACAAGGCTTAAAAAAAAACATGAAAAAAAGCCTTGTACAGGCAGTTACAAGACAAATACATTACTGACGGCTATAGCCGTCGCTGGGACTGCGGAGTGACTTATCTATTGACGGCTATAGTCGTTGCTGGGACTGGAGGGGTTAAAGACTGTTTCGTCGACAGAGAATGTGGTTTCAGTCTTACATCCAAAATAGCGGCTATAGATGTTATTTCTAATTTAACATTATTTTTCTAGCAATGTAGAGGGTACAGTACACAGTGCTTCCCCAGATTGGCCCTCTCCGTATAACATAGGGAACCGAACCTGGTAGTATCGATCCAGGATGCTGCCCTATCATTAGGTGAATAATACCAGGGCAGCTTTAGTACCGTGTACACACATGGCCTGAGTCCCTGCAGATGGTTCTGGTCGAGTGTACCAAGAGCCACTGGATCTTACCCCTGATAACCTTTGGGTTAAGATGCAGGGAACATAGAGGCAGTCTGGAGCTGGTGTCCTGGGGACGGTAATTTTTCTTTACCAGCTCCATTTTTACCTAATATGACAAACAAACAAATATTTAAACAGATTATTAAAAACAAAGTCCTAAAAATCATTACAGGCTGCACAGCTACTACACCCACAGATCACCTACATCAAGAAACCAAAATCCTCAAAGTCAAAGACCATCTGGACATGAGAGGCACCCAATTTCTGGCAGCAGCCTCTACGAACCAAAATCACCCACTACACTACATGGCAACACACCCACAGACACCAAGAAATATCAAAACAACACCCAGCACACGGTATCACACACAAATACTGTCCTCTCCCCCTCCCTGCCTACCCCAAGCCAACTTCCAGAAGCACATCCATATTCATATCTCTCGCCGATCCATCCACTCACTCATGGACAACACGCAGCTGCAAGCACAACCTCCCGAAATCCATCCTTCCTCGCGAGGACAGAGTCCACCTGGCCAGGCTGAGATGCGGACACCATCCTGCTCTTCTGAGTTATCAGAAGAGACTAGATGACTCCGTCGTCGACACCTGCCAAGGATGTAACACAGCACCCCATACCATTAAACACATCATAGAAGACTGCATTTCACACAACCACATACGCCAACAACATAATCCCGATCACTATCACCACCAAAACAAGACTCACCCCAGCTAGCCACAGATACACTTACACTAACTATAAAAGAGCTAACTGGGAAGCTTTCACAAATGAGACAGAACAACACTCTGAAACCTTAAACAGTACACCCATCACTAACATCAACAATGCTGTACACACATTCAACACGACTATCCAAAACGGCGACAAGAAACACATTCCAAGAGGTAACATAAAAAAACACAACCCCAACTTCTCACCAGATATTCAAAACCTCATCATACAACGCAACACACTAAAACACTCCCCAGCACCCCACACACAAGACATCAATCAACAAATTCAAGCACTCAACATCCAGATTAACAACAAAATACAAGAACAACAAACACTGTGGTGATGGGCTGGTCTATCAGAGTGAGAACTGAGCGATCTCTGCCATACCCATAGCTTACTCTGACTGTTTCTTTTACTTATATATTTTCTAGATCTCAAGTGACGGCATCTTTTCCGTGGATTGACCTCCCAATCTATCAAGATTGGAAGCCAAAGCGTCATATTTTTCCTTTGCCCCACAACTTTCTCTTCATAATTGCTGAGGGGCACAGGGCCCTGGGTGGGGCTTTGGTTTCCCGGGCGTTTCCTCACCCTCCTCAGCTCTCCGCCATGGAGTGGCTTCGGTCACCCAGGCTTTGTTGTGGTGGGCAGGGAGGGTTCTGTGGGGGCGCTCGGTTGTGGCCTTGGCCTTGCTCGGGGCCTTGGGGCTGTTCGGCCAGGCAGCTTGGGGAAAAACAACAACAACAACAACAAACAACAACAAACACTAAATTGGAATAACTTCCTACAAACACTCGATCACAAAACAAACCCCAAAAAACTCTACAAAACACTAAACAGCATCACACTTTCCAACAGCAACACAACACAATCACATGCTGCAATCACAACAACAGACTCTACTCCTTCACGTAAACAACAAGCAAACACTCTCATCAATCACTTCTCTCATGTCAGTCACCTAAAACCCCACAAAGACGACCGACGTGTCATCCGACAAAAACGACAATTCCCCACAGACCCTGACTATACACCCTTCACCAACAACCAGACAAAGCATATCATCAACAATCTCAAGCTCTCACCCGCCTGTGGCCTAGACAACATAAGCAACATTCACCTCAGACACCTGGGACCACAAGGCATACAAGCACTCACTAACATATCAAACTACAGCTACTCACACAACACAATGCCAGACATCTGGAAGCATGGTATCATCATCACATTCCCCAAACTTAACAAAGACCCCACGCTACCCTCCTCACACCCCTTTGCACCCCCTCCAAAGTCATAGAGCGCCTTGTACTACAACTGATGACACCTGACTTACCCCTTTCTCCAACACAACACGGCTTCAGGCCATTGCACTCCACAAACACTCTTCTTACAGACCTTACAAAAAGAGCTTTTGACGGCATCAACTCAGCTAGACCACCACACAGATCAGTACTTGCCACACTCGACATTAGTAAAGCCTTCGATGCCATCCCCCGCCACAACCTAACAAACAAAATCTACAACACAAACATGCACAACACAAAAAGATGGCTGGCCAACTTCTTAGCAGGCAGATGTGCACACGTATCTTTTGCCGGTCAGTCATCTAGCATTAGAAATTTCCCAAACGGAGTCCCGCAAGGATCCGTCCTGTCGCCCGCACTCTTCAATCTGTACATGCATGATATAAATACACCAAATTCACCCCAAATAACCATAGCCTCCTACGCAGACGACATAACACTCACAAGCACGCACCAAAACCCAGACACAGCAACAAGACTCCTTCAAGACTATCTCGACACATTACATGAATGGTACACTACAAACAGACTCAACTTAGCCCCAGCTAAATCCACTGCAACCCTCCTCACAAGCTGGACAGGAGAGCACGATTACATCCCGGGACTCAACATAAACAACACACCCCTAACACACACACACACACACACAAAATCCTAGGAGTAACATACGACACCCAAATGACATTCAAACAGCACACCAAAAACACGAAAAAGAAACTAGCACCCAGACTTAACGCCCTCAGATCACTTGCCCACACGAAATTTGGACACAACAAAGAAACCACCACCACAGTCTACAAACAATACATAAGATCAGTTATGGAATACACAAGCCCGGCCTGGGCTTCTAACCTAGCTGAAACACATCATAAGACCTTACAGATTATTCAAAATAAAGCCCTGAAAATCATCACAGGATGCACAGGATGCACAGCTACGACACCCACAGATCACCTACATCAAGAAACCAAAGTCCTCAAAGTCAAAGATCATCTAGACATGAGAGGCACACAATTCCTAGCAGCAGCCTCCACAAATCAACACCACCCACTACACTACATGGCTACACACCCACAGACACCAAGAAATATCAAAACAACACCCAGCACACGCTATCACACACAAATACTGTCTTCTCTCCCTCCCTGCCCACCCCAAACCAACTTCCGGAAGCACATCCATACTCATATCACTCGCCGTTCCATCCACTCACTCATAGACAACACGCAGCTGCAAGCACGACCTCCCGAAATCCATCCTTCTCAATCCTCCCTTCCTCGCGAGGACAGAGTCCACCTGGCCAGGCTGAGATGCGGACACCATCCGGCTCTTCTGAGCTATCAGAAGAGACTGGATGACTCCGTCGTCGACACCTGCCCGGGTTGTAACACAGCACCCCATACCATTAACCCCTAAATGTCGGTGCGCAACATAAGTCGAGTATAATAAATCTGGACTATCTGGCGGCGCGCGACATAGGTCGTGTGGCAATTTCAGCACGTAATGTTGCTGAGAGAGAGAGACAAGTGGTGGCAGGAGAGTAGCGAGCATATGACTGCTCCAGACCACCGCGGCGAACCTACTGACACGAATCCCACCTCCTCCCTCCCTCTCTCACTCGCTACATACTGAATTGTATGGGGAAAGTACCGAATTACATGCTTTTTGCACTCGTGTTGCGCGGTTGTTGCAAGAAAACTAGCCGTCATAAAAGGATCGTTATGGTGTCATTGGAAAGCTCTGTTTATGCCCTTTCAGGGATAGATACTTGTTTTACGCTCTGGGTCTTATTTAGGCATGAAAATGATCACGTAAACAGCCCTATTTTGGCTAAAAACACCCCGCTGGTGGCTACAAATTTTATACCGCCTAGGCCGCTCATAAGGTGTTAAACACATCATAGAAGACTGCATTTCACACAACCACTTACGCCAACAACACAATTTACACTCTTTGAGAGCTCTGTGGGAAAGCCCGACCGTGGCCATGGCCTTCCTTGGGGACTCGGGGCTGTTCGGCCAGGCAGCTTATGGAACAACAACAACACAATCTACACTCAATGAGAGCTCTGTGGGAAAGCCCGATCGTGGCCATGGCCTTCCTCAGGGACTCGGGGCTTTTCGGCCAGGCAGCTTAGGGAACAACAACAACAACAACAACAACAACAACAACAACAAATACATGTGGCACTCCAAGGACTCGAACCCAGGATACTCACATCGAAATTCCGCGCACTATGCACTACGCTATCAAGACAGTTAAAGATATATGGACAAGCCTACTACAATAAGAGTTAGTGAAACATTATCACAGTACAGTACTCTCATTGTAATTACAACTCCATACAGTATTATAATGTAAAACTTGCAAAATAATATACAGGTGGTCTCCCTCGATTTACGATTGAGTTACGTTCCTGAAAACCCGATCTTACGTAGAAAAATCGTATAGCGAACCCCAACATTAATGGGGGAAATAGGGATGCATTCTGGGTCCAGCCAAAACTCAAGCACAAATACTTAATTAAAAACCTATAGTAATAAGTAACACCCCGTTCTTAACATTAATCATCAATCACAAACCCCATGTACTTGAATAAACTAATGAAAGCATATAGTCCTCCCGGGATTCCAACTTGGGACACCACACCCAGAACATAAGCACCTAAACATTACACCACCAACACAATTAAAGGTGTCAAGACAGTACGGTACGATAGCGTGAGCAAGTCATGTCTCAGCTGTTATTACGTTAGGCTCGCTCTGTGCTGTATTAATATCTGTCAGATGTTGAATATGGTGGTTAAGTGTAGGAAAATGTTTGTATATCTCACTTGAAATGAAGAAATCATGTTTAGATATTGCCGATACCAATTATTCATCAAAATATACTTGCTGTCGAGACATTACTTATTAGGCCGACTGTACATTATAATGTAAAACTTGCAAAATAAACAAACCAAAACTTGGACGAACACAGTAAAAAGACAAAACAACTAATCAAAATCGCTATGTGGAAACAACGCCTAAGCAAAATAATAATTTATAAATAACAAAACACAATCCACCAATGGACTTGGAGAAGGCCTATGACAGAGTGGATAGAGAAGGTTTGTGGAAAGTACTTAGAATATACGGAGTAGAGGGCAAGTTGCTGAAAGCAGTGAAGAGCATGTATGAGGGTGCAAAGGCGGCAGTACGTGTGGAGAGTGAGCAGAGCGAGTTCTTTGACCTGAAAGTTGGTTTGAAACAGGGGTGTGTGATGTCCCCGTGGTTGTTTACTGTATATATGGATGGAGTCATGAAAGAAATACTATCAAGAGCAGTGGATGTTGGTGTATCGCTGAAAAGGGAGGGAATTGAGTGGAAGCTACCTATACTGCTGTTTGCGGATGATACAGTTCTGATGAGTGATTATGAATGGGAGTTGCAGGGTCTGGTAAATGAGTTTGGAACAGTGTGCGAAAAAACGGAATTTGAAGGTAAATGCGGGGAAGAGCAAGGTTATGGTCTTCGAAAGGGGTGAAGTCACAGAGTGTGAGGTGAAGCTGAACGGTCAGGCTATGGAGATCGTCAACTCTTTTAAGTATCTGGGCAGTGTGTTGAGTAAAGATGGGATTATGGATGAAGAAGTGCGGGAGAGGGTACAACAGGGGAAGAGGGTTGTAGGAACGCTAAAAGCAGTAACAAGAAATAGGGTGGTCAGTATGGAAGTGAAGAAGTCCTTGCATGACAGTGTGGTAATCCCGACACTGACTTACGGAAGCGAAGCATGGACATTGGTTGAGAGACTCAGACCAAGAGTGAGAGCAGTGGAAATGAATTACTTAAGGAGTGCGTGCGGAGTTACATGGAGGGATAGACAGACTAATGAGGAAGTAAGGAGGAGGTGTGGTGTGGAGATAGATGTGCTGGAAAGTGTGAAAAGGAACAACTTGAGATTGTTCGGCCATATGGAACGTATGGAAAGCGAGAGAATGACTAAGAGGGTGTACGAGAGCGAGGTGGAGGGACAGCGAGGGAGAGGTAGACCGAATGAGAGGTGGAAGGATGGAGTGAGGAAGTACATGAACGAAGGCGGTGCTGGTTGGGGGGAGGGGCATCGACTGACTGGGGACAGAGGTGCATGGGGGCGGTTCGTTCGTGGCCACCCCTTCGGGGATCACGGCATCAAGCAATAGATGGATAGATAGAATCCACCAAATAGGGTGTACATTACTACATGAGCAAGTTCATCTGTTTCCCAAGCAAACTAATCGCACACATAACTACGCACTATCGTCAACTTGTCAACTATCGTCAACTTGGACTTGGGAACAACAAAATCTACAAAAACACTTTAATAATTACCATGAGAGTTGTTATATGGTGAAACAGTTGCATCCGATGGAAGTAGTGTCCTCTTGTGGTTATGTCCTAAACGGTTGTACATCATGGAGCTCACCAACAATCTGTGGAGGATATAATGTACAGTAGTTAGCTTTCATGTATAGAGAATTTATATATAATTTTCCAAGTTTATAGATAATTTATACATAATTTTGGCTCTGTCTCGAGTCGACTCCCCCAAAACGACAACAAATAAATACATAAAAATATAAAAACTGGGGTAAGTGCCAGAGTATATACAATTATACATACATACATTTTGCAAGTTTTA
Source organism: Paralithodes platypus (assembly GCA_032716605.1). NCBI lineage: Eukaryota > Metazoa > Arthropoda > Malacostraca > Decapoda > Lithodidae > Paralithodes > Paralithodes platypus. The sequence continues at coordinate 25,266,848 of CM064517.1, forward strand.
CATTATAAACTCAATACTGTACTACATTAATGTCAGCACATGTACAGTTGTCCACATAAGTTCAGTTCCTCCCCGTGATCTTATGCATGGAAATATAATGTGCACGATTGAATTATGAGTGTAGTTTCTTATGCAGTGGTTAACTCATCTGACTAAACGCTGTTTCTTTTCAACTAGCGGTAAATTGCAAAATTCACACCAAGATTTGTCAGTTATTTTGAAGATTTTGAAGTGAAATATGGAGGTAATTATATATAAACTTGGTCGTATTATCATGGAGACATAGTAGTTTCATATTTTTGTATTAAGTATCGGGAAATTACCTGCAAAGGGATTCAATTTATCGCCACCTGAGAAGAAACGGAGTATAGTCAACTGATAATTTCAAGAAACATCACTCGCAATAAATTCATACTAATTTTACTTTCACATACAAGATCATGATGAGGAACAAACTTGGTGGGCAACTGTACAGTCATTATACAGTAAATACTTTAAAAGTAAACAAACAAAAACAGGAACAACACAATATACAGTATAAAACCTTACACCAAATAGATTCTTTGAACCTATACATTATACTATAACACTTGAAAAATAAAGAAACCAAAACTGGGACGACACAATATATATGCAAAAGAACTAATCATAATCGCTATGTGGAAATAACGCTTAATTAAGTAAAATTATGAAATAAAAGCCAAGTTCTGAAGCATTTGGGCTATAATAAGGCATTGTATTATATGGGGAAGAGTAAGGTTAGGGTCTTTGAAAGGGGTGCAGCTACAGAGTGTGAGGTAGGTTCAATGGTCACGTTATGAAGAATGTCAGCGCATTTAAGTGTGTTGAGTAAAGATGCGAGTATGGAGGAAGAAGTGCGGGAAGCATTGCAACAGAGGAAGAGGGTTGTAGGAACGTTGAAAGCAGTAACAAGAAATAGGGTGGTCAGTATGGAAGTGAAGAAGTCCTTGCATGACTGTGGTATTCCCGACACTGACTTACAGAAGCGAAGCATGGACGTTCGAGAAGAGACTCAGACCAAGAGTGAGAGCGATGGAAATGAGTTACTTAAGAAGTGCGTGCGGAGTTACATGGAGGGATAGACAGACGAATGAGGAAGTAAGAAGGAGGTGTGGTGTGGAGGTAGATGTGCTGGAAAGTGTGAAAAGGAACACCTTGAGATGCTTCCGTCATGTGGAACGTATGGGAAACGAGAGAGAGAATGACTAAGAGAGTGTACAAGAGTGAGGTGGAAGGACAGTGAGGGAGAGGCAGACCGAGAGTGAGGTGGAAGGAATCAGTTGAGAGGTATAGGAGGTGAAAGCAGTGTTGGATGGGAGGAGGGACGTCAGCTGACAGGGAACAAAAATGCATGAGGCAATTCATTTATGGTCACCCCTTTGGTGATCTTGGCATCTGGCAATAGATAAATTATATAATTTGCTTTCTATCTATCTATTATAATGTAAAAATTGCAAAATAAACAAACCAAAACAGGGACGACACAAGATAAAGACAAAAGAACTTTTCAAAATCGCTATGTGGAAGCCATAATTAAATTGTAAAACTTGCAAAATAAACAAACCAAAACTGGGATGACACAAGATAAACGCAGAGGAACTAATCAAAATCGCTATGTGGAAATAACGCTTAGTAAAATATATTTTTGAAATAAAAGAACACAATCCACCACATAGGGTGTACATTACTACATAAACAAGTTGATCTGGTTCCCAAGCAAACTAATCGCACACATAACAATGCACTATCATCACGTTCAAGGGATTAGTCTATTTGGAAAGCCATAATCCCTGACAGGGGTACAGGGGTGGTCATTTGCAGACCTCTCTAGCTCATAGCCGTGCCAGGCAGAACACTAGATGGACACAGATCAATTGACCACTTGCGAGTTTCAGGCTATAAGGAAGTTGGGGCTGTAAACATCGATATTAAAGAGAAAAGCAATAATAATGTGTGTTTTTGATGGATAAAAAGTATAATCAAGTTGGTTTTATGTATTCATAAATGTATTATGACCGTATTTTAGCTGATAATTCTTCTAAATATTGATGGCCACAGCTCCAACTTCCTTATAGAACAAAACTCACAAATGGTCAATTACAGTACCTGATTTTTTTTCTCTTGCCAGACGGTGTAATTCCCGAGAAGGGGTGGCCATGAACATTAGGCGTTTGTCACGAATCGCTAGGTCATGTTAAAATTAAATCAAATTATGTGATAACATATGAATATACTGTACTAAACATTTCTAAACTATTCACTACCTTTTTACGTTCATGTAAATTATATTTACCTCGTCAATAAGCAGATTTCATAAATAAAGTACAGTACTGTATATGCTTTATTACCGTACAAATTCTTTTTTACCGCCGGCACTAACAGAATATGTGAGCTGCAACACCATCCGCTCTGAGCCCTCTCATTCTGTGCCACAGGCCGTAGCTCGATTGGCAGAGCGTTCGCCTGCTAACCGTGAGGTTGACGGTTCTAGCCTCGGGCCAGCCAGTGAATTATTTCAGATGTCAGTGCTGTTGGTGAACGGTGCGGTCTAGCAATCTGTGGCAACTATTCACTAAGTCCCTGATTCATCAGGGCACCCACCCTAGCCTTGCTATTCAGCAGGGAGTGTATGGTGGTAAAAACTGCATCATCATCATCATCTGTAAGTCGGTTTCTTTTCAGCTGACGATAAATTGAACCCCTTGGCACCTAATTTATCCATACTTAATGGAAAAATATGAAACAACTATGTCTCTGCATCATATAAAGACCAAGTTTATACAATTAGCACCATATTTCACAAGAAAATCTTCGAAATAACTGGGAAATCTACCGTCAGTTGAAAAGAAACTGAGTACTGTACAGTACAGTATAGTATAGTGTTCACATAATCAAGGGGGATTCTTATTAATTTATTAATAGATGTACAGTATTTATATATTTTTGTTTCTATTGTCCTCCCTAGAATCCTACATCTCTATCAAGATTAAAAAAGTACACCCAAAACCCCCATCGGAGATCAATTTGGTAATTTTTTGGTAATTGCAGACTCGCTATCGCTAGCCAGCAAAAATTCAACATCTACAAGACACTAAAAGTTCTAAACATTGTCAAACTTATGGAGCAAATGTCTTAAAATCTCACCACTAATAGGGCTAACCTAGGCGACCCAATTTGACGACAGCCAGGTAAGCCTAGTTACAAACATAAAAAATAACCAAATTGACTAATTCCTTGAACGTGACAATATGTGCGATTAGTTTGCTTGGAAAACAGATTAACTTGCTCATGTAGTCATGTACACCCTATGTGGTGGACTGCGTTCTTTTATTTATAAATTGTTATTTTGCTTAAGCGTTGTTTCCACATATCAATTTTGATTAGTTGTTTTGTCTTTTTACTGTTTTCGTTTAAGTTTTGGTTTGTTTATTTTGCAAGTTGTACATTATAATACTGTATGTAAAAAAGGAACATTCAGACGTCCTTAATAAACGTCTTTACTAAACCCAATAAATTTTCGGCCCTAGACTAATGGTAGTGTAAATCATTAACGTCCCTGAACACCTTCAGCACCATGACATACTTTTTATCATAGTCTGGTCACCAGTACAGTGGAGCCCCCATCTTAGCTCCAAATCGGTTCCGCAGAAATAGAGCTAAGATTGAAACAGCTAGAATCGGGGCACTGTTCTTATGGGGAAAATTCTAATCGGTTCCGTGCTCATTCTAAAAGTTGCACTTTTCATAAATGTTTAGTAGAAGGCCTTTTTTCTAGTTATTAAAAACATATTCTATGGTGTATTATATGATATATAGAAGCAATAGAACTGTTAAAATGACCAAAATCCATTTTCTTTAGAATTGTCTCTCCCTCCACCCTCCCACTGCTCTTAGTTTTGTATTTGGCTTAGCCTAATATACACTTCCCGGGTCATTTTAACAGTTCTATTGCTTCTAGCCCATATATCATATAATACACCATAGAATAAGTTTTTAATAACTAGAAAAAAAGGCCCAAATCTAAACAATTACCGCACTTTTTCCCAGTGTTAGCCTATGAAAACATGTTTTTTGTCTAGGCTACATCAAGTAGCCTAGGCCTAAATCTTATGTAATGTAAATAATGTAGACATGGCTAAATGACAGTCCTAACCATAAAACTTAGGTGCATTATATAAATAGGCCTACTGTAGATTGGGGCATTGTTTCTAGGCTATCATGCAATTTTGTTTAGGCCTAGCCTAGGCCTAGGTTCTAAATTCGTCCAGCCACCCCTCAAGTACCCATTTCGCCCCAAATATTACATCCAATAAATACATATAAGGAAAACACGTATAAATACATATTATGAGAAGATTACAGTACTGGTAAATGTTTATCACCAACCAGTGACGAGTTTTTCAGGTTATTTTTTTTTGTTTTTTGTTTTTTCTTTGATACACAGTGTTGTTTAATACCAAGGACTGTCGCATTTTACTATTTTCCCATTATCCATCAATCTTAAAACACGGCCCCCGATAGTGGGGAGGGCTATGAAGATCAGGGAAATTGCGGGGTAAAAGCCGTACATAAAGGGGTAATATTGGAAGAGCTCTGAAAATACAATACTGTATTGAAAAGTAACAAAACCTGAAAATGGAAAAACCCGAGCCAAGTTTTGACCAAACTTAGCTCGGGTTTTTCAATTTGTCAGAGTCCAAAATGGCAAAATCACAGTAACCTCATTTCGAAAGTTGGCTCGGCTTTTTTTGTTTTTCAACGGGGATAAAGCCAGTAAGAATGTGGTTAACATTAGCCTAACCTAACCTAACCTAACCTAACCTAACCTAGTATAATGGGTGGGGGCTGCCGCCCCCACACCCCCACTAAATCCATGAAATCCGAGCCAAGTTTTGTCATTAACCTAACCAAATAACCTAACCTAACCTAACCTAGTATTATGGGGTTAACATTAGCCTAGCCTAACCTAACCTAACCCGCTAAATTCCTTAAATCCGAGCCAACTTTTGCCAAAGAAAAACGAGCCAACTTTCGAAATGAGGTTAGGCCTACTGTGATTTTGGACACTGAAAAATTGAAAACCCAAGCCAAGTTTGATCAAAACTTGGCTCGGGTTTTACTATTTTCAGGTTTTGTTACTTTTCAATATTGTATTTTCAGAGTTCTTCCAATATTACCCCTTTATTTACGGCTTTTACCCCGCAATTTCCCTGATCTTCATAGCCCTCCCCACTATCGGGGGCGTGTCTTAAGATTGATGGATAGGCTAATGGGAAAATAGTAAAATGCGACAGTCCTTGGTATTAAACAACACTGTATATCAAAGAAAAAACCATCTTCATACTGATCCGGTAAATAAAAATACCAAAGTACAACAAATTACCTGAAAAACTCGTAGCACATACCACCACGACCTCCATGTTAGGGTTCCATCTTCAAACTGAGCCCGCCCGGCGCCCGGGCCGGCGAGGGGCGTGGCGCGTGATGTGACGACTGAAAGACTGTGTGATTGGTTGATAATTTGATGGAAGGCTGTGATTCGTTCATGCTATGGTTCATGATTCCTAAAAAGACCGCTAGGTGTAGTGACGTTCGACTGAAAGATTGAGGGTAAGAGCTCCCGACCATTGTGTACTATTGCGCCGCGGCCATCGACAGGGAGGTATTTCTTACAGTTTCTCGTATTTCACTTATAGCAAATTTGCGAAGGTAAGTACATATACACCAACAAAGTATCGTTCATGAAAGTGATAACACACTAATAATCATCGATGGGGCCCGTCACTGGTTGGTGATAAACTCTTACCAGATTACTTACCACACAGACTTTATTAACCTAAGAAGTGCGCATGGGGGGTATGAGACACCACACTCCTGTGCTGACGTATATGAGCTGTTTCCATCACTAACATCGTTATTTTACCATAAATAGCATTAATACTTATCCATATGCGCCTATTATAGGTTGATTATAAAGGTATTAGGGTAGAGGCACCAAAGGAGACGCAAAAAGTGTGAAAGTTTTCAAGAAAAAAATCAGTGTGTCAAGCTCATTCATTCTTTTAACTTGAAACTCACTTGATATATTACCAAATGGTTATTCTTTTAATGGATGTGTCAATGTTTGATATATTTCAAGTATTTTCCGAGATAAGAGGTCCAATATCAAGTGCGTCTCCTTATGACCACCAAACCCTAAGTAGACGCACCCCAGTCCAGTGCAGACGAACGTCTGTTTTTTTGTATTAATATGCGATTAATTTAATTATTTAGTAGATAATATTTATACCACTTATACTTCTAGCTTAAACTAAAGTAGTTGCATGCTGATAGTGGGCCTACATTGTACATCTATAGAGAAAATAAATTGTGAAAGATTTTGCCCGAATCCTAAGCCATTTTTGGCAACATTTCCAAATAGCTACGAAAACTACATCAACGTGTAGTGAATACCAACCAACATCCGACTCTATATATATTTTATTTAAAATATCGCGCCGCAGTGAAGTTACAATGGTCGAGAATTGCACATTTGTTGGTAAAAAGCAACCCCGCCACCCTTCCCCTGCCTAGCTAGTTTGCGAGGGAGGGGGGAGGAAAGGAGGGGGAAAATACGCAATAGCGCTTATATCTCTCATATATATCAATATTATATCACCACAAAGCACATGAATGCATATAAGATACATAGTAACAAAGAAATATGCGAAATAACCCACAAATTACCGATTCGCGAAGTGGGGGAGGAGAGAAAAATAAAGGAGTGTCGATTTCCCTCTCTCCTTCGCCCCCCACTGGCACAACCCTCTACTAAAGGGTTGTGCCACTGGCCCCACCGCACGGCAGCACGAGTCACTCCAGTGAGGGAGTCAGAGGGACGTCTAAACAAGTAGACCTATGTCTCGTTGATGTTCAGTCACAGTCAATGAAAAAGTGCAATTTGGCCACATTTAGACCCCTGAGTGTGTGAGTGTGTGGGTGTGTGTGTGTTGTGAAGCTGGGTATCGAAAGCTCACACTTAGACCTACGTGACAAAAACAAATTGTACGATTATTTCTGTCATTATTTAGTCTTTATTCGATAGTTCATACAATATTTATTTCTATTTTCCATTTCTGTTAGTTTGTAGTTGTAGTTCATGCACTATTATAAATAGGGCAGATAACTTTGATAAATAACACTAAACCAATGGACGCACACCACCACCCCATCCAGAGGCGTCTCTATATGGCCCGCACGTGTGTGTCTCCATTGGGCCTCGAAGTCAAATGAAGGTAGCTCCACCACCATCAAAGGAAACTCGACCATGAATACAGGAGGTGGGGGGGCGAGATTGGGGTTTACCATGCATGCGGTTTATGCCCTTCTAAACCCAGTTTGAAAAAATGCGTCTCCATTGGTTTTGGACCATATCATGAACCAATGGGGACGCACCCACTTTCACGAGCACTCGTTCATGCAAGAGTCATGAAACCATGCAGGAGTATAGTTCAAGACATGCTCTTTCCATTTGAAACAAAAGAAAAACGATCCGAGTTAGAGAAGTAGGAAAAAAATGAGCTGTGAAAAAATCGCTTTCTTAGGTTTGAGATACCCCGAAAATCTCATTTTTATTTTTGTTTATTTTTTCTCAAGATAAATGTGTGTCCTATTAGGCTCGTAGTCTTTGAGAACATCACTAATAGCATAAAGTATTTTTTGATTGTTGTTGCTGCTCCCCAAGCTGCCTGGCCGAACAGCCCCAAGGCCCCGAGCAAGGCCAAGGCCATAACCGAGTGCCCCCACAGAACCCTCCCTGCCGACCACAATAAAGCCTGGGTGACCGAAGCCACTCCACGGCGGGGAGCCGAGGAGGGTGCGGAAACGCCCGGGAAACCAAAGCCTCACCCAGGGCCCTGTGCCCCTCAGCAATTATGAAGAGAAAGTTGAGGAGCAACGGAAAAATGTGACGCTTTGGCTTCCAATCTTGGTAGATTGGGAGGTCAATCCACGGAAAAGACGCCGTCACTTGAGATCTAGAAAATATATAAGTAAAAGGAACAGTCAGAGTAAGCTATGGGTATGGCAGAGATCGCTCAGTTCTCACTCTGATAGACCAGCCCATCACCACATGACTAGAACCCAATCCTCTCGGCATCAGCTAGGAAAGGCCCTAGAAAGCCGCCTTTGGCGGGGGGATAGCTCCCCTATTTCATCCCCTTTCGGGGTTGGGCACTTCGGTTGTCCTCTTATACTCCACACCGAACCTTTACCACGGAACACAGAACAACCGCGTAACACAACAACCCGATGACATAGCGATGTCCAATCAACGCCAGGATCAAGATAACAAGATAACAGGGTCTTCAAGGTTTCTTTATTGATATTCCCTGGACCTCTTTCTTTTCTAATGATGCACACTCCACCTTGAGCCACATACAAGATTTTGTAAAAATTGGAATGGAAACTTTTATTCCTCATCAAAAGTACAGTAAAAGATCTAATTCACCTAAATGGTTTGACCATAATTGTGCTAGAGTAACTGAACAAAAAGCAATAGCCTACAATGCATTCACGAGATCAAAAACACATGAAGCCTTTAATTACTTTAGAAACATCAGAAATCATGCCAAAACTGTATTAAACCTAACTAAATCAAACTTTCTCCATAAGCAGGCAAATAAACTTCTAAATAATCCAAATGATAACAAAATATTTTGGTCTACTCTTAACTCATTTAAATCCAACTTCACTACTGCTTCATCCATTCCACCATTAAAATCTCCGACTGGCAATCTTGTAAGTGACCCACGAGGTAAAGCTAACCTTCTTGCGGATATTTTCTCCACCAACTCAACCTTAGATGAAATAAATCAAGATGTCCCTGTACTTAATTTTAATTCGCCTGAAATTCCCTCACTTAAGATCCACACCAGACATGTCAAAACTATTTTGCAGAATCTCTCAGTAGATAAGGCCAGATGAAATTCCTCCAATAGTACTTAAGAATTGCTCCTTGGTGCTCGCTCCTGTATTGGCAAAAAATTTCCGTCTGTGTACTCATACCTCATGCTTCCCAGTACCCTGGAAAGAAGCAAACATCCATCCAGTTCCTAAAAAAGGTGCCTCTTCAGATCCATCAAACTACAGACCAATAGCTATAACTTCCACTCTTGGCAAAGTTTTTGAAATTATATTAAATAATCACATAATTAAGCATCTGGAGAATAATAAATTAATCAGTGATAGGCAATATGGTTTTAGACGATGTCGATCAACTGCAGACATTCTTTGCCTTCTTACGCATCAAATCAACCAAGCTACAGACCAACATGGTGAAACACATACAATAGCACTGGATATATCAAAGGCATTTGATAGAGTCTGGCATCAATCCTTATTGTCGAAGATGTCACACTACGGCCTTGCATCATTAGTTCCACTAATTTCTTCTTATCTTCATAACAGAAAAATATGTGTAATGGTAGATGGCCTTTATTCTCAATTTCACTCAATAAATGCTGGTGTTCCTCAGGGATCAGTTTTGGCCCCAACTCTGTTCCTCATTCATATCAATGATCTCATATCTACCACTCATAATCCAATACATTCCTACGCAGATGACTCAACACTCCACAGTTCCTTCACATTTACCAATTCTTTCACCCAACCCGATCTTATAAATTCAAAAATAAACACTGCAATTTCTCTGAACCAGGACCTTTCTAGAATTGATGAATGGGGACAAGAGAATCTAGTTTCCTTTAATGCACAGAAAACCAAGTACATTCAATTTTCTAACCGACAGAATCTCACTGACTCCCATATATTTTTTAATGATGTAAATATTCCCACTTCCCCTAGTATTGACATTCTCGGTGTAACATTAACTACTAACTTGAGCTGGACACATTATGTTAGAAGCATTGCTAAGAATGCCTCTAAAAAACTGGGACTCCTGTACAGAGTTCGAGAATTCTTCACTGACGAGCAGTTGGCCGTAATATATAAAAGTCATGTGCGCTCTCAGATGGATTACTGTTCACCTCTGTGGGGTGGAAGTGGAGTGGTTGCATTGAGGCAGTTGGACAAAATTCAAAATAAAGCTATTAGATTAATCAATAACCCTGCAATCACACAGGACCTTCCTACATTAGCCATACGAAGAAACGTTGCATCCCTTGCATTATTCTACAGATATTTTCACAGCAATTGTTCCGAGGAACTTGCTTCAATTGTGCCGCCTCTCCACATCTTTCCCCGTAGAACTAGGGCAGCTGAGAGCGCCCATGAATTTACACTTTCTCCTCCACAATGCAGAACTTCTGCTTATCAGAATTCATTTATCCCCAGAGCTACTACTCTTTGGAATTCACTTCCCTCGAATTGCTTTCCACAAACTTACAATCTACAAATGTTTAAATCCAGTTGTTACAAACATTTTATGAATGGAGGATGCCTTTAGGCACATGGACCTTTTTGTTTTATCTGTGTTTTTCCTTCCTCCGTTCATTGTCTCTTAAAAATAAAAAAAAATAAAAAAAGTACAGTACGTACTTCATTTTTTAATTAAGATTATCTTTCTACCTAATACCATTGCTTAGCTATTAAGATAATATGGCCAAACCGCCCAACACGCGCCGATTCCGCGGGTATGGAGCGTAAGAGGCCTGCCGAAGCGGAAGAGTTAAAACCCGCTTGGAAAGAGGAATAATGGAAAAGACTGACATCAACAACCCAGCTACAAAGGGAGATCCATTATCTGGCTCAATACAGGGTAAAGAATGACAGCCCAACGACTCCGATCAGAGAGCCATTTGATTGCTCGACTCGTGCAAGTCATGGTCCTAGCCCAGGGGTCGGCAACCTGCGGCTCAGGAGCCGCATGCGGCTCTTTTAGGACACTTGTGTGGCTCCTGAAGCTTCAGAAATATAAATTATTCCTTCAAAACAAAGGCATCATATTGCACATTCAAGGCAACATTAGATTTTGTTATTCAACTTCGAAAGATCTATAGTTATCAATCGTTTTGATTTCTAGAAAAGTGACACATACGTCTTTCCTAAGATTTGTGGATAAAAGTTTATTAAACAATAAGCTATAACTATAATTAGTTTACTTCAGAAGTAGGGTATATTCTCGTATTTCTGAAGTACAGTACATTAACGGGTACTGTGGATTTCGGTTTATGAGACATTTTTTTTTTGTGTATTGCGGCTCCGACAGTACACTTTTTATGAAACTTAAGCAACAAATGGCTCTTCTAGCTTTAAGGGTTGCTGACCACTGTCCTAGCCTAAATTATTGCCTTCTAAATACTGTACTGTAGTCCATTTTTAGTATTGGATTCGTCTCAACAGTTACTAAAGCTACGTTTGGGTCAGTATGCATTCACCAGAAAATATATTTAGTTTATTCAAGTACATTGGGGTTTGTAATTGATGATTAATGTTAAGAACGGGGTGTTACTTATTTCCAATGGTGAAATTACATGAGGAGGACCGGAATTCTACAGCATTCCTTTGGTTCAAAAATGGAAACAAATTCACTTATTCATATAGTGATGTACAGTTGCTCACATAAGTTCCGTTCATCGTCGTTATCTTATGTATCAAAGAAAAATCTGTATGAATGAACTGCAAGTATGGTTTCTTGTAATTGTGAGACGACTACTGCATAATAAATCGGATGCTTGTCCATATTTCTTTAACTGTCTTGATAGCGTAATGCATAGTGCGCGGATTTTCGATGCGAGTATCCTAGGTTCGAATCCTCGGAGTGCCATATGTATTTGTTGATTTCATTAATTGAGTTTAGATGTGAAGTGGGTTGGTGTAAAAAACATAATAATACAGTACTGTACTCTGTTTATTTCCAGCTAACATAATAATACAGTACTGTACTCTCAATATTTCCAGCTAACATAATAATACAGTACTGTACTCTGTTTATTTCCAGTTAACATAATAATACAGTACTGTACTCTGTTTATTTCTAGTTAACATAATAATACAGTACTGTACTCTGTTTATTTCCAGTTAACATAATAATACAGTACAGTACTCTGTTTATTTCCAGCTAACGGTACATTGCTAGGTCTTCATCTTCATTACTCGGCTATTATGCAGTTTCTGTGGTGAAATCTGTTGTTAATTATGAAAACTGGGCACTACCTGTAATACTGTGTTGGTGGTGTAATGGTTAAGGTACTTATGTTTTGGGTGTGGTGTCTCGAGTTTGAATCCCGGGAGGACCATATGCTTTCTTTAGTTTATGCAAGTAAATTGGGGTTTGTAATTGATGATTAATTTTAAGAACGGGGGGTTACTTATATGAAGCAGAGATAAAATAGTTTCTGTGTGGTTTCCGTTAGTATCAAGAATTCAGTTGCAAAGGGATTCCATTTACCATCAGCTGAAATGAAACAGATTTTTTTTTTTTTTTTTTTTTTTTTTTTTTTTTTAAATGATCTCCTTAACCCTCTCACGACCATAGGATGCAGAGGTTGCCAGATTAGCAATAAGAATTAGATTACTCTCACTGTTATAATTACCTCTCCAAAATTAGTTTTCTGCCCACAGCTAACTCAAAGACAACTGCAGAGGTTGAAGTAAACAAACTAAAAGTTTATAGATACCCCTGACGGTAACAAAGGATTTAAAGTATCCCTAATAGGCTCAAAAATCGCGTCAGGATGTGAGAGGGTTAACTGACAAACGTAATGAAGCTATAGAACTCTTAAATTCTGATCTAAATACTATCTCCAATTGGGGCAGAGAAAACCTTGTTACCTTTAATGCTTCCCAAACCCAATTTCTCCATCTATCTACCCGTCAGGATCTCCCAGCAGACTATCCCTTATTCTTTAACAATACAAAAATCAACCCTTAATCTTCTCTCAATATTCTTGGTGTTTCTTTTTCTTCTGCTCTCATTTGGAAGGACCATATTACCAGTCTTGCTAAGGCAGCCTCCCAGAAGCTGGGTGTGCTCAACCGCCTTAGGGGGTTCTTTTCCCCTGCACAGCTTCTTGCTCTGTACAGGGGCATAGTGCATCCTTGTATTGAGTATTGTTCACATGTGTGGGGAGGTTCCTCTCACACCGCTCTCCTAGACAAAGTTGAAAGGAAGGCCTTTCGTATCATTAACTTCCGTCCACTCACCAACTCTCTGCAATCTCTCTCTCTCCGCGCCGCAATGTTGCATCTCTCTCGCTATTCTATCGCTACTATAATAATCAGTGTTCCTCAGAGCTTTCCCAGTGCATACCACCTCCTTTACGTAGGGCACGTGGTACCCGTCTTGCAACTCAATCCCACCCCTACTCTGTGCAACTCTCTAACCCAAGAGTGAACCGTTACTCTCAAACTTTCTTCTACTCAACAGCTGAGCTCTGGAACTCTCTCCCAGAATCAGTCTTTCCCCCTTCTTATGACTTAAATTGCTTCAAACTCTCTGTGTCAAGGCATTTTGGCTCGATCGTCCCTTGATTTTGGCCCTGTCACTCTTTTAACTATGGGGGAGGCACTCGCTATAGGCAATTCTGCCTTTTGCCTCCCTCAATCACATAGACAAAAAAAAAAAAAAATCAGGAGAATTAATCACTGCAAAAGAAACTGCACTCATAATTCATTCATGCTCATTATATTTCCATGTTTAAGATCACAACGAGGAACAGAACTTATGTGGTCAACTGTACATTCTATGTGTTTTTTTCCTTTTGCTAAATTGTTGCTTCCACATAGTCATTTTGATATACTGTATTCTTTTGTGTAAATATTGTGCCATTCCTGTTTTGGTTTGTTTGAACATAACATAAGAACATAAAAAATGGGAGTCTGCAGAAAGCCGATTGGCCCACACACCTAACCCTTATTATAAGGCCTAATTATAAGCCCAGCTCACTAACACCATTAGGACTGACCTCACCGAAACGGTCAGAGGTCAGAAAACGGGGGTCTGCAGAGCGCCGATTGGCCCACACCTGACAGATCCCCTTCACATCTCGTCCATATGCCTATCTAATTTTATCTTAAAGCTCCCTATCGTTCTTGATCCCACTATAGCACTTGGTAGTCTATTCCACCTATCTACAACTCTCTTACCAAACCAATACAGTCGACCCTCGCAAATTCGGACTAAAAGAGACTGGGCCTTGTCCGAATTCAGAAAAAGTCCGGATTCAGAAAATAGTTTACGGGGGGGCCACACACGCATACAGATACGCACACACATTATTAATATTAATAGCCTAGCGCTTGACAGTCTTTTGAGGCTTGGGGGGCATGGTGGCTGGCAATGAAAGTCGATAATAACTTCACAAACACCTTAATAACCAGGTAGTCGCACGGCGGGTTGTAAACAAGCTTGAATGACTAGGCGGGAACGGGTGGCGTCACCCGTCGCGAGAGCCACCTACCGGACAAAATTTTAAGTATTCGGACAAGTATGCGTTACGGTACGCACTACCGGACGATCGGACCGGACTCCGGATTGTGTCCGGATTGTTGAAAGTCCGGATTGGTGAAGTCCGGATTTGCGAGGGTCGACTGTATTTGCCTATATCTTTTCTGAAACGAAATTGCAAAATTGCTTTGCAAGTTTTACATTTTAAAGTTAATGATCCTCAGAATCAAGTAATCGGGTATCGGTTCAAGGTAGTATTATCAACCCTTCCTGCCCGGGCAGCATTTTAAAATACTGCAACTTGAGTAGGGCCGGTGCCCGAGCAGCATTTTAAAATCTGTATGCTTGAAAGCGTGCTAAGCGTGCTTTGAAAGCTGCGCGGCAAAACGTTTGTTGACAAGGTTGATCGTAACACCACCAAGCCTCAACTACATCGCTTATCAGTTCGTACCTGTCCGCCGTTGCTAGTTATATAAAAAATATGTCTTCCAAAGTGTCCGATATGGCAAAATACGCGGAAAAACTCCCTCTCCACGGAAATTGTCATCACACCTGAACCAGTTGACCTAGAGAGCTCTACTCAATGCCAGTCTACAGATACAAGTAAGGGCTACATTTTGAGGTTTGTGTGAATTTTCTAGCTATTAAATTAACAAAAATATATCTACCGGTATGTTTACATACAACGTTTTTTGGCCAGATCGCCCGGGTAAGACTATCAACATTTAGAAATGCTGCCCATGCAAGAAGGGCTAATGTGACCCAATTCACTCTTAATAGAATACTTGCTACCAATAAATAATTAAAAAAATACTGACCTGCTCACATGTAGATCATAGTCTTTAATATACTATATGTCGGCAAGTTCTTGAAGTCAATGGGCCGCCTGGTCCGCCCTTGATGTTTCCTCACTGCAACTACTGTACTAAGGCAGGGCTGTGGCGGGCGTATCTTCACGTCCGAGTCTGCCCTTGGACACCAACAACAAGGAAGCTCCACAGTCTGGATCACAGCTGCCTCGTAGATCTGAAAAAATTACATAATTAGACTCACCAATTGATAAACCTGTAGTGGTTATTAAAATGTAAAACTTGCAAAACAAACAAACCAAAATGGGAACAGCACAATATAAAGACAAAAGAACTTATCAAATCAATGAGGAAATTATAATGTAAAACTTGCAAAATAAACAAACCAAAACTTGTATGTACACAGTAAAAAGACAAAACAACTAATCAAAATCGCTATGTGGAAACAACGCTTAACCCTTCCCACCCGGGCTGGTCCTCCAAAGGACAGTGTGGGCTACCCGGGCGATCTGGCCGAAAAACGTCTAGGCCTAGGCTACCGTATTTTTGTTTATTTTAACTGCTAGAAATTTCCCACGCATCTATAAACGTAGTGCGGTTTCCAATCTGTAGACTGGCGTTGAGTAGAGCTCTCTAAGTCAACTGGTTCAGTTGTGATGACGATTTCCGTGGAGCGAATTTTTCCGCGATGTTGACAATATCGGAGCTTTTCAGACACTAATTTCGTCTTACGTCACAACAATAACATTGATCCGACGTCTCCTTCTTGTTTTCGGAGGTGCAGTGACGCAACGATCGGCTTTGTTTACATGCGTCGGACGCACGGCATTCAGACCAAGCTGAATATGCTTTCAAGCTTACTGCCTATTAAACGGACACCCGGGCTTCTGCCCATCTGCCGCGGTTGCCTTTTAAAAGGACACCCGGGCTGGAAGGGTTAAGCAAAATAATAATTTATATATAAAAGAACATAATCCACCATCAACTTGGCAAACTACAATATTGACATACTGTATAATAACACAAAACCACCGCATAATATGTATATCTCTATATGAGTAAGTGAATTTGTTAACAGGGCTGTTGAGTCAGTGAAAAATATTTTTACCCAGACTGATGCAGTTTTAAACACCGTACACTCCCTTGATTGACAGGGCTAGGGCGTTTCCTTCTTACAGGTATTATACTAGACATTTGTCATGAACTCGCTAGACCGACCTGCCCATCCTCTTGCCGTCTACCAATGGCACAGTGTAGGATCGAACTGCAAACCCTTCGATCAGCTGTCAGACACGCTAACAGCCCGTGACTCCAGAAATTTAACAAGTATGACTCAGACCCACCCAAAAACATGTCCGCTCCAAATGTTCGGAGTCCAGAAGGGGCCAGGGAGAGACGAGCTCCGTCTCCGAGAGGGCAGCGGGGGAGGGGACCAACAGGCCACGGGCTTGCACCCCCGGGCCAATACCCCCACCGTCCGCAGCCTCCCTTGCAGTGCCAGCCAATCGGTCCATCTCGCCAGCACCTAGAAGGAATAGTAGTACTGTAGGCTACAGTCTTTGAGTTATAAAGGTTAGTGGTCAGTTATTTTAACCTAAATATAATGAATAGACCATAGTGACCAAACTGACCATATAGTAATAATCTATTTATGGGGAGATGGATAGTTTTTCTAGATCCCCTTCTCCCTCATGTTTAGCCCCATTAGTTTTCAGATTTTAAGATGTTTGTCGAGCGTGCAATACTGGTGGATTAACAACTTCCTCGTAAACTGGAAACAATCAGTAGCAGTAAACCAAGTCACGTCGGAGCCTTCGGATGTAAAAAGCTCAGTTCCCCAAGGAACAGTGTTAGCGCCCCTTCTTTTCCTCATTCTAATTTACGACATAGATGCCAACACAAGACACAGTACGGTGTCTTCTTTTCCTGATGACACAAAACTAAGCAAGATAGTAAACACACACGAGGACACTGGCCAGCTGCAAGAAGACATAAATGTAGTGTTCCAGTGGACCAGGGAAAACAACATGCAATACAGTACAATGAAGAAAAATTCCAATTAATAAGATATGGAGATAATAATGTTGTTAAAGAGAATACGAACTACGTAACGAATCTAACCACATAATAGAAAGGAAAGACAGTGTGAAAGAGGTGAATGGACGACTCGGCCCATGGAACAACTCGGCTCGGACAGCTCGGCCACGACGGTGAGACAGCTCGGCCCATTATTTGAGACAGCTCGGCCCCATGTTATGCTATGGGGCAATTTGACGAGACCAACCGACCATGCCAAGACCACTTTTGTTAATATAGCCGTGAATTGTATAATTATGTCATAGTTGGTCACAATTATATCCTACACACAAGTATATGAATTATGAACATACAGTATTATAATTATAATACCGGTACATGCATATTAATTAAATCGTGTTTGCGGTTGCTGGTTCTTTCCAATAATATTGTCCAGAGGTAAATTATGCATTGTCAATAAATTTGGTGCCTTATATACCCAACGTGCAAAGGAAGCCATTCAGTTTCGTACTGGAGACAATGAAGCAGGTGCTCGTTGAAACAACCGTGAATGAAGCAATAATTAAAATTCTTTCGTCGTCACTCTTTAGGGGAATTAACACAAAAATGTACAAATATATATATATACCGGTGTATATATATATATATACATATATATATATATATATATATATATATATATATATATATATATATATATAGTAAAATAACTTATAATTGTTTTTATTCCCAGCTAATAAGATTTTGTAAATTTTGTACCAGAGTAGAAGACTTTTGGGATAGAGCTAGGTTACTATACAGACTCTTAGTAGACAGAGGTTTTGTTGCAAGTAAATTGTTGCATAAATTTAATCTTTTTAACCCGTCCAGCCCCGGCTAGTTTTGTAATGTTTGTTCACCAGAACCCGGCCGGTTTTCAAAAAATGTTTTTATTCCAGAAACAATAGCGAATGGGTTAGGAATGAAGGAAAAACCACGAAAAACCGCTCAAAAAGCTTTAAAAATGGTCCTACAGAGCCCCCGAAAACGTATTTTACAAGAGTAAAAAATTGAAGGCAATTACCCCAAAAAACAAGGTTATTGCGCGCTCACGCGCACGCACGTGAACTTTGAGAGTTTTCAACCATCGGCACGGGTGCGTGGGATACGTACACAGTTCCCATACAAATCTGAGCCCTCTTGAGTGGCTACACCTGAGGTTACGGTCGGCGCAATTAGGGTTACGCGCCAGGCGCGTCTCTGGGGCTGTGCGTTACATACATCGCCGACGCGCCAGGCGCGTCGCTGGGGCTGTACGGGTTATGGTCAATTATTGTGACTGTATTTTAAAATTTGATATCAATAATTTTAATCAAGCATTATTAACTTGAAGTTTCTATTATAACCTCTACTTACTTTTTGTCTGTATGTATTAATATTTAACTTTTTCTATTGTTATTATTATTATTCTTTATAATTAATTGTTCTTGTTAAAAGAGTACTCTTTTATTTAAATCTGTTGTGCCTTCTTCATATTTTCAAATATTGTTATTTATTATACTGTATCTATTCATTGTCGATAGGATTAATTGATTGCTTTTGCGATTTCTTTAGTTTATTTGTAAAATAAATGTAGGTTATTAGTAGGGTAGTAATTGTTAGGGGTCACTTGAAGCATGCTATGCTTACAGGTACCTACCCGATAGCACTATCGTTAGTCACCTGGTGATGGGCTGGTCTATCAGAGTGAGACCTGAGCGATCTCTGCCATACCCATAGCTTACTCTGACTGTTCCTTTTACTTATATATTTTCTAGATCTCGAGTGACGGCGTCTCTTCCGTGGATTGACCTCCCAATCTACCAAGATTGGAAGCTAAAGCGTCACATTATTCCTTTGCCCCTCAACTTTCTCTTCATAATTGCTGAGGGGCACAGGGCCCTGGGTGGGGCTTTGGTTTCCCGGGCGTTTACGCACCCTCTCAGCCCCCCGCCATGGAGTGGCTTCGGTCACCCAGGCTTTATTGTGGTCGGCAGAGAGGGTTCTGTGGGGTCGCTCGTTTATGGCCTTGGCCTTACTCGGGGCCTTGGGGCTGTTCGGCCAGGCAGCTTGGGGAACGGGAACAACAACAACAACAACAACAACAACAACAACAACAACAACAACTATCGTTAGTGAGTGATATTTGTGTTTTGTACTATTGTTATTATCTTGTCAAGTTGCAAATTTGATTTTAATAGAACATTTTGACACTTAATGTAGTTTCTTTATTCATGCAGAGTTTAGTAACATTTACCAGAACGTCCCCGACTTCCCAAATTGACTAATTCCTTGAACGTGACGACAGTGCATTGTTATATGTGCGATCAGTTTACTTGGGAAACAAATTGACTTGCACTGTAGTTGTGTACACCCTATGTGGTGGATTGTTCTTTTATTTAATTTTTTTTTTTTATCAAGCGTTGTTTCCACATAGCGATTTTGATAAGTTTTTTGCATTTATCTTGTATTGTCCCAGTTTTAGTTTGTTTATTTTGCAAGTTTTACATTATAATATATATACAGGTATATATATATATATATATATATATATATATATATATATATATATATACCGGTACCTGTATATATATATATATACTGTATACTGTATATGTACAGTATTGACAAAATACATCATATTTAAAAATACCACACACCAATCGTCTGAAATCATATAGTGGGCAGAGCTGTCTCAAAGCAGATGGGCCGAGTTGTCTCGTAATTAACACGGGGCCGAGCTGTCTCGATTTTACTGGGCCGAGCTGTCTCGCCGTGGGCCGAGCTGTCCCGTGGGCTGAGTAGTCTAGCATTCTGTGAAAGACCTTGGGATGTTAATGTCTGAAAATATGGGTTTCAAAGAACATATGATACAGTTCTGATGAGTGATAATGAATGGGAGTTGCAGGGTCTGGTAAATGAGTTTGGAACAGTGTGCGAAAAACGGAATTTGAAGGTAAATGCGGGGAAGAGCAAGGTTATGGTCTTCGAAAGGGGTGAAGTCACAGAGTGTGAGGTGAAGCTGAACGGTCAGGCTATGGAGATCGTCAACCCTTTTAACCCAGCAAGTGCGGATCTCCTTATATAAGGCCTACCGGTGGGCTGCGGAACTCCTTATATAATCCAAGGCCTAAAAAAAAAACATTTATATCAGCCCAGTATTTTTTTTTTTTTTTTTTTTTTTTTAATTGCCCCTTGGCCATGGCAAATATCACGCCTCCACATCCCCCCCCCCCCCTTTCATTTATCACCTATTCTCCCTGTTATTACCTTATTCTTAGGTATATATTTGTGCTAACATTACCGAGTTGCTAGCAGGGCGTGGTCATCTGGGTTACCAAGCGTGGGAAAGAGCGAGAGAGAGACTACCACGCAACAGTGTCTCTCCAGACGTGGGGAGGAGAGGGAGGCTGCCTCAGCCATAACTTATGTAACTCCCGGCCTGTATCGCCGATTTTGACCATCCAAACGCTGTTTCCACTTGTTTTATTGCTGTAACAGGTTAATACCTTTATAATCAACGTAAAATAGACGCATATGGATAAGTATTAATGATATTTATGGTACGATGACGATTTGAGTGAAGGAAACCATCTAAATACCTCCGCAGAGGGGTGGCTGTATACTATAGGGGGTACGCAGTGGAGAGGTTAAGTATCTGGGCAGTGTGTTAAGTAAAGATGGGACTATGGATGAAGAAGTGCGGGAGAGGGTACAACAGGGGAATAGGGTTGTAGGAACGCTGAAAGCAGTAACAAGAAATAGGGTGGTCAGTATGGAAGTGAAGAAGTCCTTGCATGACAGTGTGGTAATCCCGACACTGACTTACGGAAGCGAAGCATGGACGTTGGTTGAGAGACTCCGACCAAGAGTGAGAGCAGTGGAAATGAATTACCTAAGAAGTGCGTGCGGAGTTACATGGAGGGATAGACAGACTAATGAGGAAGTAAGAAGGTGTGGTGTGGAGGTAGATGTGCAGGAAAGTGTGAAAAGGAACAACTTGAGATGGTTCGGCCATATGGAACGTATGGAAAGCGAGAGAATGACTAAGAGGGTGTACGAGAGCGAGGTGGAGAGACAGAGAGGGAGAGGTAGACCGAAAGAGAGGTGGAAGGATGGAGTGAGGAAGTACATGAACGAAGGCGGTGCTGGTTGGGGGGAGGGGCGTCGAGCCGCCGTCGACTGACCGGGGACAGAGGTGCATGGGGGCGGTTCGTTCGTGGCCACCCCTTTGGGGATCACAGCGTCAGGCAATAGCTAGATAGATAGAAAGAACATAACCAGGTCAAAGTTGCGGCTGCGAAACGTCTAACGGGTTGGATTCTGCGTAAATTTATAACACGCGGTAAATTACCTATGATAACGCTCTAAAAATCTCTAGTGCTACCGCAGCTTGAATACTGTAGCGTATTAACATCCCTATACAAGGCATGTGAAATAAATTACTTAGAGAGTGTACAAAAGAATTTCACTTCGCATAGCCTATAAGTTCGGTAAAACAGCTACACTATTGGGAGCGTTTAAAAACACTGAAACTCTACTTGTTGGAGCGTAGAAGAGAACGTTACCTAATAATATACACATGAAAATCGCAGAGGTTTAGTGCCAAACATACATAACCCGATAGCCATGAAATTCAGTGATAGGAGAGGCTGGGAATGCGATATCTCCCGGATGAATAACAGGGGTGCTACATGGGATCTCTGCGAGAGGGCTGGTTATCACACAGAGGCTCACGTCTCTTCAACAAACTCCCGCAGCGAGTAAGAGACATGAGGGGCGTCTCGACTCTCGTTAGACAACTTCAAGAGAGCGGCCTCGATGTCAAACTGCAAAACGTGCCAGACGAGCCCATCTTCGCAGGGGAGCGTGCTGCCCCTTCGAACAGTCTGCTGCATCTAATCACCACCCAGAACGAGGGGCGTGCCGGCACGCTCCTCGGTGCTACTAGCAGTGGCGAACTAAACAAAAGTAACAAAAGTAAGTAGGCTAAGTAAGTAATATGATCTTGTTTGTCAACTTAGTCATGGATGATGGGTGGAGATAGACCATAGCCGCGACGCCATCTAGACCTAGGCCTAGAAAGTTAAATATATTTTTTGTTAGGCCTAGGCTATTTTATCTAGGCTACCTTAGGCCTAAATTTTAATAGATTTGTAACAGTAGGCTAAGCCGCTAATAACACCAATGACCAATAGCATTGCAATGAAGTACTGTATATAGCCTAATATCAATTACCGGTATCTAGAGATCCTACACATTGAAATATTTGTCTTGATAGCGTAATGCATAGGCCTAGGCTAAGTGCGCAGAATTTCGATGTGAGTGTCGTAGGTTCGAGTCCTTGGAGTGCCACATGTATTTGTTGATTTCATTAATTGAGTTTAGAGGTGAAGTTGGTTGGTGGAAAAACCATCATAATTAATAATTCAATACTGTCCATCCATTAGGTTTTTCTCCTGTCGTATAATCCATCAGTGGAACTCCCTACCAGCTGAAATAGTTGATTCCCCCTCCCTTGCTCAATTCAAATCTAAATTGACCCAACACCTCCACAACTCACTCTTCAACCCATAAAATACCCCTTCCCATTTTTTAGCACACACACACTAGGCCTACCAGTCACCCCATTGCCCATTGTCAAGCATCCCCAGTACATTCAAATGTTGCATCTGACTGGCGTGTCATGCTATCTCCTGGGCTGCCTAATCCTTGGCCTGTCATGCGCTACCGATTGGCGGCCCTACCAGGTGAGTTAACCAGGTGAGTTAATGTGGCAGTCCGGGGATTCAAACCTAGGATGCTCACACCGAAAAGCAACACACTATGCACTGCACCACGAACTTCACGAAGACAGTTAGGGTAGTAGTTACACTTACACTTAGTTACACTTAGTTGTATTCCGTCCATTAGTGACACAGTTGAGCTGGGGCTCCACTGCGACCAGGCAGCTCCCTTTCTTCCACTCTCCATTCCAGAAGTCGGTTGGAGTTGGTGCTGGGGTATCCTGGTGTTGGTGGCCGGTCCGGTATTTTGGCCAGCCACATGTCCAAGTGTTTCTTGAAGGTGTCTGGAGACACCCCGGTCATGTTCCTGAGAGGGGCTGGTATACAGTTGAACAGTCTGGTTCCATTGTATGTAAAGCTGTGATGGATCAGGGATTTGATTTTTTGTGTTGATCCCGGCGTAGTCCTCACATAGCACAGCCTCCCTCGCCTTTGGTGCTGAGTCTCTTGGATGTTTGGGTTTGGTACCTTTTTTTCCAAAATCTTCCAGACGTAGATGATGATGTATCTCTCCCTACGTCTTTGAAGTGAGTACAGCTGCAGCTCCTTAAGTCTCTCCCAGTAGTTAAAGTGTTGAAACCCATGGATTTTACTGGTGAATGTCCTCTGGGTGGCTTCAATTTCTGTTATTTCTCCTACTTTTTGGGGAGACCAGAGCTGGGAGCAGTACTCCAGTCGTGGTAGGACCAGTGACTTCCACAATGTTAGCATACACCTCTCATTTCTTGTGTGGAAGGTTCTCAGGATCCAGCCTGCTATTTGTTTTGCTGTTGTTGTGGCTTTGCTAATATGCTGGGAAAAAGTGGCGTCACTGCTCATATTTACTCCCAAGTCCTTCACTGTGTCCTTGGTGGTAATTTCTTGCTGTCCACTTTTGTAGTTGGTGTCGTTTTGTAGTGCTCTCTTGTTCCCGTACCTTAGAAGCTCGAACTTGTCTCCGTTTAGGGCCATGTTGTTTTCTTCTGCCCACTTCAGGATTTTGTCCAAGTCTTGTTGTAGTAGCTGAGCATCATGTTGTGAGGTGATTTTCTTCATGAGTCTGGTGTCGTCTGCAAACGATGTGGCTGTTGAGTGTTCCAGGTCCCTGTCGATGTCTCCTATCATGATGAGGAATAGGAGAGGTCCCAGTACTGATCCTTGTGGTACTCCGCTGATGACCCCACCTGCTTCTGATAGGCTTCCTTGAACCGTGACTCTTTGTTTTCTGTTGGTGATGAAGCTGTGGAGCCATCTTCCAAGGTCTCCCCCTATTCCCAGTGATTTGAGTTTATGTAGAAGGATCCCATGGTCCACCTTGTCAAAAGCTTTGGCGAAATCTAGATATATGACGTCTACATTTTCTCCGTCTTGAATATCCTGTAGGATTTTGTCGTAGTGTGATAGTAGTTGTGAGAGGCAGGAGCGGCCTTTTCTAAAGCCATGTTGCCCCTCGTTGAACGCCTCATTATCTTCCAGGAAGCTGACCATCTTAGCTCTTATTGTTCTTTCTATGATTTTAATAAGGTGTGACGTCAGCACCACTGGTCTGTAATTTTTGGCTATGCCTTTACTACCCCCTTTGTGTATTGGTGTGACATTACCTTCTTTTAGGGATTGTGGTACATATCCAGTTTGGAGGGACTTGCTCCACAGCAGTTTTAGAGGCAGGGCTAGCTGATGTTTGAAGTTTTTTAGCAGTTGGGCATGAAAGCCGTCTGGTCCTGCTGCAGAGTTTGGTCCAATCTTGTCGATGGCTGCTATTATGTCCTCTGTTGATACTGTTACCGAGGAGAGTTGATGTGGTGTCTCTGGAGCGTTGCCAAAGAAAGTCGTTGCATTCTCGATTTTCTTGTCTTCATTTGGCGGGCTGAAGACACTTTCATACTGCTGTTTGAGTATCTTGGCCATTTCGGTTGGGTCACTCTCAAGTTCGCCCGTAGGTTTTGCAAGTGGTCCTATTGTTGTGGTGTTCCTGAGTCTCCTTTTTGCATATGCATAGAAGAATTTGCTATTTACTCGTATGTTTGCAACTGCTTGTAGTTCTTCGCGTGTTCTTTGCTCTTGGTGTGACTGGATGAGTTTACGTTCAACTTCATCAAGCTCTTCTTGTAGTTTGGTGATATTGTGCGCATAGCTGGTCTTCCTTTGCTTGGCTCTCAAGTACGTCCTTTTCTTCATTAGTATTTTTCTATCTCTGGGAATCTGCTTGATCTGCTTCCTGCTTGTTTTGGGTGGTATGGTGTTTTTACAGGTCTCCAGGCATTGTTGCTGGAGGATACTGAGAGTTTCGTCGACGTTTTTATCTTCGAATAGTGCCCTCCAATCCGTTCCTGCCAGTTCTGCTCTCAGTCTGTCCCAGTCTATATCTTTGCTGTAGAAGTTGAGATCTTTCAGAGAGGTGCAGGGTATTTGGCTTGATTCCTGTTGACATCTTCTTGGTGGTGTGGCGGTTGGTGTGGGGGTTCTAACTTTGATGAGGCTGTGGTCGGACATTATAGTTTTTACAGTTTCGTACGAGTGTACCAGGTCGAAGTTGTTGCCAAATAGTAAGTCCAGTGTGTTGTTGCCTCTTGTAGGTTCCTCGATGTATTGCTTCATGTATGCAGTGTCCATGATAGTCATTAGCTCCTTGGCTTGCTGTTTTTCATCCCTGGTTCCTCCATCTATTTTCATGGTTGCCCAATTGATGATGGGCAGGTTGAAGTCTCCTGTGATGATGACATCTGTAGCGGGAGTTGGAAGATTTTGTAGGAGTGATTGTATTTTCTCTGTGACCTCCTTGAAAATTTCCCCTGTGGTGTTTGGAGGTCGATACAAAATTATGATGAGCATGTCGGTTTGTCTTATGTGTACTGCTAGTAGCTCTGTTGTGCCGTTTGAGAATGCAACTAAAGTTTCGGTATTTGCAGCCATATCCTCCCTTAGGTAGAGTGCTACTCCTCCGTGGCTTCTGTCCTCTCTGTCGGCTCTGAATAGAGTGAAATTATGGATATTGATCTCTGCATCCAAAATGTTTTCGTTCAGGTGTGTTTCTGTGAGGGCTAGAAAAATTGAGTTGTCTTCCTCTGCAATTTCTCCCAACATAGGGACTTTACATTGATTGTTTCGTGGGTAAAGTCCTCTGATGTTGCCCACAACAAAACTAGTTAGTGGTAGTTGCACCTTCCTCTGTGGTTCATGTCTGGCCCCTCGGTTTGGGCTAGGAATCTCTCCATTATCACTTGAGACCGTTTTTCCACTTCCAGAAGACGTCCCATTACTACCTCTAAAAAAGCACCTTGGTCGGGCATAGCCGTGTGTACCTCTGCTGGTCTGGCCTTGTGAGTTTGCTGGATGGTTGGCCAGCTTCTGAGGGCATTGCGTTGGCTTTCTATTTTTTCCTCATATGTTGGTGTGTAAGCAAATTCCCTTTGAATGTGTCCTGTAGCGTGTTCCCTTGGTCTGTTGACGTTGTTTCTTGGCGTCAGTATTTTGGTTCCCTTGATGTGTGGAAGATTGCAGTCTCTCATAGTACATGCCCTTTTGTTGAGTGAGATTCTGCATACATATGGGTGGTAGTCGATGCATTTCCATCCACGCTTGCAACCTATTCTTTCATCCCGCCCGTGCTTCATGAATTTTGCACATATTTTTGGGTGGTCTTGTTTGCATCCCCTGCCCACTACTCCATATCGGCATTCATTTCTTAGGTAGAAATTGCATACTTCTATTCTTTTCCTCCTAATATCGGTGCCCCTGTAATCAGCTCTGGGCCTAGGTCTCCATGAATTTGTATTTACAGCACTAACCTCACCTGTTCTACTGTATGTAGGAGCATTTTGGCTGCATCCGTTGCATGTGGGGTGTGTGCTCGTTGGGGTCCCCGACCTCACCTGTCTTGCTGCATTTTGAGGGGGCTCTGCCGTGTCTGCTAGTGTTGTGGGGGGGGGGCTATGGGCATCTGGCATTGTGATGCTAATATTTCCTGGTGTGTTCCCCATCCCTAGATCTAGGCCTATAGCCACGTTTGGTGTGTTACTGGTATGGGGGTTGTCACCGTCACTCTTGCCTAAGGCTACTTCTGGGCTAGATTAATTATATAATTATATTGGTAAATTGATACGGTGTGACAGTCACAAGTTTTAGCATGTGTTTTTTTTTTTTTCTTTGATATACAGTGTTGTTTTATACCAAGGACTGTCGCAAATGAGTATTTACCCATTATCCAACAATCTAAAAACACGGCCCCCACTAGTGGGGAGGGCTATGAAGATCAGGGAAATTGCGGGGTAAAAGGGGAAAAATAGGGGTATCCTAATATGGGAAGAACGCTGAAAATAAAATACAGAAAAGTAAGAAAACGTTAAAATGTGAAAATCCGAGCCAAGTTTTGGCAAAAGTTGGCTCGGATTTGGGTATTTTTCAGAGTACAAAAACCCCAAAATAGGGGAAAAAAATTGGCTCGGCTTTTGGCATTTTTCAAAGTAAAAAAACCCAGTAGGCCTAGGTCCCTAATTGAATTTTGAGAGTTGGCTCGAGTTTTCATATTTTTTGAAACCCATTAAACCCAAAAATTTGAAAACCCGAGCCAACATTTGCCAAAACTTGGCTCGGGTTTAGCGATTTTTTGAAGTAAAAAAAACACAGTAGGCCTAACCTAACCTAGAACGTTGGATACAAGAATAACCCTTACCTACCAGCTAGTATGTGTCCCTAGTTTATCCTATACCTACCAGCTGATACCTTGTCATGAACCTAACTAAGAAACCTAAGAAACCTAACCTAACCTAACCTAACTTAAAAGTAATACGTGGATAGAAACTAACCTTGACGTTATTTTGATGTGGATGGAGCAACTGTAAGGTCCCCCGAGTAGCCTAAGGTAGGAGGGGAAAAAAAAATCTATAAAGCAGAAATCCCGTAAAACAGGACTTGTCATTATGCAGACAAGACTCTGTGTTTTAGATAATTATCGCGAATAGACTCCCAGCGTTATTAGGTCTAGGCCTATAGGCTACATAATTTATTAGGGAAAGTGAAGCTCTATGGAGTCCTTATAATATACTCACATAGATTCCGTTGTGGTAGAATAGTTTTGATAAGTTTTGTAACTCGATTTTGTCGATATAAATAGTCCCGCGCGTAAACAAACTCAGGCCTGCAATCTTGAGAGCTCTGCTAGACTGCTAGGCTACGGACGTGTTCGAAATGGAGTACACTCGCTATGGTAAAGTGTTATGTTCTACAAAGATGTTACTGTATGTCTAATATATGAACCCACAGTAGCTGGCATGCAACTTGCAAGGGCTAGTGTTGTATCCCACGTACTGGGTCTAGGGCACTCTAGGGTTAGGTTAGGTTACTTAGGTTAGGTTGTTTGGTTAGGTTAATATACTAGGTCTCGGAAACAAGATTCGTAGTTGCGGTAGTATTTACATCAAAACTATAGTTAACTATCAAAACTATTCTCCCACAGTGGAATCTATGGGAGTATAGGCCTATTATAAGGATTCCATAGAGCTTCACTTTCCCTAATAAATTATGTATAATAACGCTAGGAGTCTTTTCAAAAAAATTACCGTGTTTTACCCTATATCTCCCTTATAATACATTTGCGAAGGGAAGGACATATATAGGACTGAAGACTATTATATAACTGTTATAACATACCTATAGGCTACACAAACATCGATGGGGCTTGTAACTGTCACACCGTAAAATCTTACCATTATATTTAGCCTATATAGAATTGCCCAGTTTAAGAAGATCCTTAACAACCATGAGTTATAACTTACAAATATTGTTACGATTACTTCACCATATCTTGCATAAAACCACGAAAAATACTTACCAGTTCACAAATCAAAATTCTTGATCTTGTTCTTCTTCTTCTTATTGTTTAAATGTGCAGTTTGCTTGGAGGGTTGCGGTGTCTCCAGATTACTACACAGGTGTTTTAAGAGGGGTGAAAAGAAAAGTGTTAGTAGCCTATAATAGGAGTTAGGAGAGATAGTAAAGGTGGGTTTTATATTGTTTAGAGAGATAGTTTGTCGTCATCTTTTAAAGTCAGGGTCGATTTAAGTCAAGTTGGGGGGGAAGGTCAGAGATGTTGATGCGTAGAGGCGTAGAGAACGATACCAGATAATCTACGTCTGGAAAATTCTTGAAGGCCACGTACCCAATATAGGAATCACGCTCAGCCAAAAAAGGACAAGGGGGAGATCGTGCTATATAGAAGGCCTGAATACCAGCAGCAGAAGCACCATGACACTGCGGGCAAACTCCTTCAGCAGATCAGCGCCTAAGCTCTTCAACTCTCCCCACCTACCTAAAGAATATGTCATCCTGTACGGTAGAGGTTTTCAAAAAACATCTAGATACCTTCCTACAGAAGATAGAAGACACACCTCCCACGCCATCCTACCATACGTGGCCACACTACAACAAGTTGGTTCACTGAGTACCACTTCATTGGAGGCAGCAGGGCCAGGGAGGAAGCAGCGGCAGTTCCTGTAGCTGAGGTCGTTGACCGAAATCTCCACAAGGTAACACAAGGTAAGGTATGCTGATGATGATGATCGGTGGTGGTACAGTACAGTACTTCTTGTTTCTTGTTTCTGGTAAAGGGCGAAACTCGGACGTGAAGACACGCCTGCCACAGCCCTGCCTTCGCAACTGCAGTAGAGGATCCTGGCCCCCTGGGGGGCTCAGTGGCGGACCAAACGGCCAGTTGTCCTCAAGAAGTTGCAGAGGAGGCGAACCACACGGGCCCGTCGAAAGTCGTCTAAACCAGCACCACCAAGGAGGACACCCAAGTTGAAATCAGTGGCACCCAGGCACCGCATACGGCCGCGCAGAATAGTTCTGTGAGAGTGGAACCTAGGACACTCCAAAATGTAGTGGGCAATCGTCTCAGGTCGGGAGCACCAACGACACGCTGGGCGATCGGTAAGCCCCAGCCGGTGGAGGTGAGCGGAGAGTGTAGTGTGTCCAATCCTAATCCTCGTCAGTGCCTCATCCAGGTCGCGGTGAGGGTGCCTGGCCCAGGGTTGGGGTTCCGCGTCTGTCCTGTAGAAGCCGATGGTAGTAGCTGCCAATGCGGGACGCAGGTCTTCATTCCAGCGGGCAAGGCAGACTGTCCTAACCCGGGCAACGTGGGTCCGTAAGTCCTCTTCCAGATGTTCGACCGGTGCCGGAGTGTGAGCCATGTCAGCCACGACATTCCCCCTGATTTCAGAGTGGGACGGGATCCATTGGATAACAATCCTCCAACCATTGTCAGTGAGCCACAGGAGAGAAGACTGGATCCTGTAGGCAAAGGCTGTTGCAGAAAGCGGGCGAACTGACAGGAGTAGATGCACAGCAATCCGTGTAGATGACCACGTTCTGAGGCGGGAGGCTCAAGTCGATAAAGAGGGGGGCCCGGTAGATGGCGTACAACTCCGCTGCTAGGATAGGGTGATAGCCCAACAACCTCCACGTCTGACACAAGGACAAATCTTCGTAGAAGGCCGCTGCAGTGGAAGAGGCCGGCGGCTTGAACGACCCATCAGTGAAGATGCGGAAGAAACCCCGGTAGTTTGTCGCGTCCAGTTCCTGAAAGTACAACTTGGCCACTACCACATCCCTCGACTTCTGGAAACCCCGACGGAATGATGCGTTGAGATGAGATGAGAGCGAAGTCCACGGTGGCACCGGGGAGACCGACGGGACAGGAGCACACTGAGGGGGGGGCCATGTTGAGACGTTGGTAATGCTGTAGGCCGCAGACCAGGAACGGTTGTCGGCGCTTCACAGGCCACCGAGGATCATTGATGGGCACTCCCGCCGTTGAATGGAGGCGGCACAGGGGGTGTTGTACCGGGAGCCGAGCAACCCTGGACATCCATCTGCAATCGGCCATCACACGGACGTCCCAATGCAAGGGCAGGACTCCAGACTCCGCTTCCAGAGACACTATAGGGGAGGAGCAGAGAGCCCCCAGCGCTATGCGAATGGCCGCATTGTGGATAGTGTCAAGGCGTCGCAGTACCAACTTTGAAGCAGACCCATATACCGTACAACCATACCTCAGCTTGCTGCGTATGAAGACTTCATAGAATTGCAGGAGGACATCGCGAGAAGTACCCCACTTGGATCCAGCGATGCACTTCATAAGATTAAGTCTCTTCAAACAGGAAGTTCTTAAGTAATCGATATGGTCCTTCCATGTGAGGATGGGGCCATCCAAGTGCATCCCTAAAAAGACATGTCTGGTTCGGAAGGGCAGGGGCTCTCCATGCATCAACACCGTCGGCACACCCGGTAGACCTGTCTTCTGCGTAAAGCACATCAATGCGCTCTTCCTGGAGTTCAAAGCCATCCCCCAGTCAGATGCCCAAGAGAGGAAACCATCCACTGCAGCCTGAAGACGAGACTGAGCTAGGGGGAGGGAGTCAGCAGCACATGTGATGGTGATATCGTCTGCGTAGACCATGACTGTCGCGTCAGCCAACTGGGGGAAGTCGGACAGCAGTGCATTGTATAATGGAGGGCTCAGACCAGAACCTTGCGGCACGCCACATTGAGTGGGGACTGGCCTGGACTGCGCAGCCCCCACAGACACCGAGAATACCCTCCCCATCAGGAAGCTGCATAGCCATGCAAGCACATTACCCATGATCCCCATGCCACACAGCTTGTAGAGGATGCCCGTATGGGACGCAGAATCAAAGGCACTCTCTATGTCAATAAATGCCACCAGCAGGACTTGCTTCTGACGGTACGTGTCTTGGATGAGGAATTCCAGCTGGAGGAGGACGTCGTTCGTACCCCTACCTGGGCGAAATCCACAAAGAGCATTATTCAGGAGGCAGTGAGTCTCGAGCCACCAGGTGAGGCGTGTGCAGACCGTCCTCTCCATGAGCTTCCCAACACAAGACGGTAGACTGATGCCCCTCCGAGACGACGGTAGTGATGGGTCCCTGCCTGGCTTCGGAAACGGGAGGGGCATCGCATGTTTCCAGGGGTGAGGGAAAACGCCCATTTGCCAGCTGTCGTAAAGCTGGAGAAGAACCTGTTGGGCCCCCAGCCGGAGGTGGCGGAGCATTTCATAAGCCACGTTGTCCAGTCCGACAGCCTTGCCCTTGGGAAGGGATGATACCGCACAGGAGAACTCCTGGGTAGTGAAGGGGGCCGCCAACCCACCAGGCGCTGGGGTGTCTGTATGGTGGGCAATAACAGACTCCAGAAGCTCCGAAGAGGGCAAGGGCGCCGGCACGCCAAACTTATTCGTGAAGTAGGCAGCCAGACAGTCGACTTGTTTTTGGCAGTCACTGATAAATACCCCATCAACTGTCAGTGGGTGAGACAAGTTGATATGGCCCCTGTTCATCGTCCTCACGAAGTTCCACGCTTTGGTACAGGAGCCCACAAAGGACAAGGACGAGCAAATGGCGGACCAGGCGAGTCTCTTCGCCGCCAACAAAACCTTAGTACAGCGGGCATCCGCCTTCTTGTAGGTTAATTTCTTTGCTGTGCAGGGGCGGTGCCTCCATGCTCTCCATGCTCGGAGGCGATCCAGGACAGCCTCCCTACAGCTCTGTGACCACCAAGGTACAACAGGCCCCTTAAACCTCCCTGGTCGTGACACCTGGAACGCCTTCTTACCCGCAGTCACCAACGCCTCAGAGACAGTTGTTGCAGTAAACCCAATACCAGTAGCAGATGACAAGGAATCCCCAGAGAAGACAGGATCAAACTTTGACTAGCGCTCCTCCTCAAACCTCCAACGTGGGCATGCCGGCTGAGAGTTACGGACCTGTACACCATGAAGCGAGACCTGCACCGGAAGATGGTCGCTGCCCATGTAAGGTCCGGTAGACACAGACGCACCAGAGAAGGACCCGGTCCCAAAGCAGAGGTCCAACGTAGAGTGGGCGGCGGTGTGCGGATCAATCCGGGTGGGGAGGCCCGGCGGTGTCAGGAGGGTGAGAGCAGGACTTTCCAGGAGGACGTCAAACAGGGAATTACCTGTAGAGTTGTGTGAATTACGAGGGAGGCCTGGTTCCCAGTAACGATGGTGTGCGTTGAAGTCTCCGAGGATGACATATGGTGGAGGGAGTTGGCTGATGTAGTGCCAAAATTCTTCCTTCGTGACACTCTTGCAGCAGTTGCAGGGGTTATAGCACAAAAGGAAGGTGACCCACCCGTTATCAACCACCACCTTTATCGCCAATACCTCCAAAAATCCATTATCATAATTCTGGAGACGAAGAGGCGTAGAGGGGATCGCAGCCTTAACCCTTAAAGAGCGGCGCTACAGTTAGCACAGCGCACCATGTTTTTACAGGACAGTGCACCATGAGGAAAGGCAAAACATTTATAGCACCTGAGCATCGGGAAAAATTACTGGGACACAGGGTAGCATTTTGGCGGGGAGAGGGCCGAAAAACTGGAGCCTCACAACCGCCGAAGTTGTACCATGTAAATACAGTAGTGAACATTTGGTTTAGTCCTAGTCTGTGCTCAAAAATCCATTTTCTTTAGGAGGAGGACATAAACTAAACAATTACCGTTGTACCACTACCTGGTCGTTCTGTATCACCTGGCCTAGGCCTAGCCACAAGATCCGGAGGTCGTCGGGGCAAACGCTTCACACTCACAAGTTTAGTTGGCCTGCCGTGGAACACAGACAATGACGTCATCAATTCCTCAACCGTAATGGTAGAGCACACCGGGCCAATTTTCCCCCACGTATACCTCTCATCCCCTGGGGTAATAGTTTTCCAGCACTTCACATTCCAGTCCCCAAATTTAGTTATGAATTCAGGGGGGCTAGGCAACTTATGTACAGCAGCATCCAGAATACTAACACACAGGGCCTCTCCCCGACCCACCACATGAACATCACCATCCTTGACATAGTTAGCAAATGGAGAGGTATTTATTGCCTTAGTCACCTTCTGGCGAAGATCAAAGATAGTAGCTTGCGGAACAGAGGAAATTAAATACGTCACCCGATGAGGAGAGGCCACCAAAGTATCAGTAGGGGCACTCGCACACAGGAACTTTTCAGATCGTCGGGCACAGTCCTGGCGTTTGTCATCAAGGGACAGAGAAGCCGCCCTCCTCCGTTTCAATGGCTGGCGCAGCTGCATATCCTCATCGCCCATTGATGGAGGGGCACCATGGGTCCAGCACCATTGTAAAGGCTTAGTCTTTTGGAGTTAGACCAACTACATTGTTGTATCTTGTAGTTTTTCATTAAAGGGTTTGTTAGAATTTCTCCTACACTAGCCAAATGTCAAATGAAAAGCTATTGTACTATGTATGTCTTTCGTCTTTTACAACATGTCTTAAATATAATATATGTGTTTCATAAGTATTACAATTATTATTGATATTTAGTAAATAGATTTCTTTGTCTGTTATAATAATAGTAATTTAATTTCATCATTTTTATCGCCGGTTCAATTTGGGCACTTATCGAAATGATGGCTGCGAAGAAAGTAGTGAGTTCCTCTTATATCATGAAATAATGTAGATAAATAGAATTTATGCCATTATTTCACAGTTGTATTATAGTGGTGTGCGATATTGTGTGTATGGTATATATAAGGTAGTAGTAGGTATGCTATAGTGCACTAAGGGCCAAGCAAAACCGGCTTGAGAGTGCCACCAGACTGAACTCGGCCCGTTATCTTGGCACAGGCTTCGAGCACACAATGATAGGCTAATGTCCATATATAATTTGAAGCCTTGCCCTATAACGCCAATAATATTTAGTGCAGTGCAGACTGACTACCTTTCTGAGTTGTTAGTTCTAGCCTAGCCTAACTTCATCCAGTTTCAGCCTCCAGGCAGCTAGGGTAGGCTACACTAGAGATCCTTGAGTCTGCCTTGCAAAGCAGACTCAAGAATCTCTAGGCTACACCTTGAGCTTTGGGGCAATATTTACGATCCGCACCACAGCTGGGATCTCATTTCTAATGGTAGTTTTGGGTTCCTATCATTTTAGCCTAGGCCTAGGCTAAAAATAAAATAGGAAGAATAGGGTTAGGAGCAAGAAGGTGGACAGCAAATGAAGCAGTGAGAGGTCAGAGGGGAGATGGGATGGAGTACGTTTGAGGAAAGAGTGGCGAAGGCAAAGTTGAGGTACAAGAGTAGGTTGGAGAATAATAGGCCTAGGTGGCCAAGGAGAGTGTATGAATGGGGGGAGGGGAAGAGTAGATGGGCAAAAGAGTGTAGGAGAAAACTGAAAAAAATAGGAGTGAAACAAAGAAGGGTGGGAGAGGAGTGGAGAGATGTAGGGAGTAATGCAGGTCAGGGAAGGAGACTAGAGAAAGGGATAGGAACGAGAGTGAAGGAAGTAGGAAGACAGGAATGGAAGAGAAATATGGAGAAGAAAAGTACACTGATAAGATATAGAAGCAAGGGGAGACCGAGAAAAGAGGAGTTTTATGACGGAAGTTGGGGAGCTGAACTACTGTTTAAGGCTAGGGCAGGAGCATTAGAGACAAATAGGAGAACATGGAGGTGGAATGGGGGGGTGAAAGAGTGTCTGCAGTGTGAGGTGGGAGGGAGGAGAGTGGAGGAGACAATAGAACATATAGTGACAGAGTGCCAGGGGTATGCAGAGGAGCAGTGGCGGATCCAGCTCAGGCTTAAGGGGGGGGGGGGGGGGCTGATATACATGAGGGGCGCCATAATTCACACAATATTCTTTATATGTATTGTATTTCAGATAAAATGCAGTATATATCAGATGTAAGGGCGCAATTTTGGTCACTAAGGGGGGGCGGCCCCCCCCCCCCCTGGATCCGCCACTGCAGAGGAGAGAGATGGTTTGGAAAATGAGTTGAAATGGGAGGTAGGGGAGAGGGAATGGGAAGAACAGAAAGAAGAGGAGGATGAGGGTGTAAAATTTGTGTTAGGTCTCGGGACAGAAGAGGGGGTAGATGGGGAAATGGGGAAAAGAATGAAGGTAGGCTAGTGAAAAGATTCCTGGAGCAGGTGTGGCAGAAGAGAAAACGGAATAGAATAGAATAGGGTGAAGGGGGAGAAGGTGATCAGAGTGGGGGAGGAAGATAAATGAGATTAAATAGTAGAGAGGGGAAAAGTTAAATTAAGTTAAGGAGAGAACAAGATATTGGGGGGGTGGAGGAGGGGTTAAAATAGGGAGAGGAGAGTTCTGCTTAAGCTATATACTTCAATACTTTTCTTTAACTATCCTTTCTACGACTACATATTTTCTAAACTAAATCTTAATCAAACTCTAGCTGTTTCTGGAGAAGAGATCACCGGTGACCGGTGAATAGGTGAGCTGGCTCAGAAAAAGGGACAGCAACTCCACAAGAAGAAGAAGAAGAAGAGGCCTATAATTTTTATCCACCAGATATTTTTTTTTTCTTGGCTTTAGGATAGGCCTAGGCCTATTTATTTATTTTTATTTTTTTGCATTAGGCTAACCTAACCTTAGCTACTTGCTACTTGATATAGCTACTTGCAGTAGCTATATCATCAAGTCTATCGGAAAGTTCGGAAACTAATGAGCTGGCGCATCAGCAGAGTTTCTTACAGTTTCTTACAGTTTCTTACAGTAGATCCTCTGGAAAAAGGCAAACTATGCCTGTGTATCCAGCTCAGTACCAGTAATTGCACTGCTGCGGTCGTTCACGGTGTTGGCGGCGGCGGTAGCAGACGCAACATTTTTACTATTCTGTATTTTTGTTTTATAATCAAACTTCAAATCTTGTCTTCCCCATGCTTTATCAAGATTACTTTCAAACTCCCTTATTGATTCGGAATCGACTACATACTGGGGCAGTGCGTTCCACTCATTTACCACTCTCACAAAATGAGTTCTTTGCCTTCTCAAGCCAATTTCTTTCTTTGTAATTTTTCTTAGAGTGTCCTCTCGTTCTTCTTCCCTCCCGCATCAAGAAGATACCTTCACACACATCCTCATCGTACTTTCCTGACACTTATCTTAAAAGTCTCTATCATATCCCCTCTCTTTCTCCTATATGCCAGTGTGGAAGCCCCAGTGTCCTCAACCTCTGCTCATAGCCCGCGTTCTTCAACGTTGGTACCAGCTTGCTAGCTCTCCTCTGCACTTTCTCCGCTGCTTCTATATCCTTTACCATATATGGAGCCTACACCTGGTTCGCATATTCCAGGTGCGGCCTAACCAGCGCTGTATAGAGATTCCTGAAGATTTCTTCGTCAAGTGACACAAATGTCCTTATCAGCCCTACAATTCTATTGGCTTTGTTTATCTTTTCCGCTAAATGTTCTGAGAAATTTAACTTATTGTCTATCACTACTCCTATATCCTTTTCTGCATTCACTTCCTCCATCGCTTCATACATACTGTATCCTACCTTGTCTATCTTGCTGGTCCCAATCCGCATGTACTTGCATTTTTTTGGATGAAAAGGCATTAACCAATGCTCAGACCATCCCTTCATGCCCTCCACATCTCCTTGAAGCAAACCCATATCTTCCTTACTCCTCACTCTTCTATACAGCTTAGTGTCATCCGCATACAGGTATACCTCGCTTCCATTAGTTATAACTTCAGGTAAGTCGTTGATAAATATAACGAACAGCAGTGGTCCCAACACAGATCCATGAGGTACCCCACTTGTAATTTCCCTCCACCCCGAGCCTATTCCATTCACCAGTACCCTCTGTCTCCGATCTTTCAGGAAGGCTTCTATCCATTTCACACATTTCTCCCCTATATTATAGCTTCTAACTTTCTCTATTAACCTTTTATGTGGGACCTTATCGAAGGCCTTCATAAAATCGCAATATACCACGTCTATTACATCACCATCTTCTAGAATTTGCATCCAATAATCTACCACCTTAATTAGCTGTAGTACCGTCGACCTCCCCGGCAAGAATCCGAACTGTCTCCCACTGAAAAGTTGGTTTGACTTCATATGATCCATTATTCCTTCTCTAATTACCGTTTCCATTAGTTTACACACAACACTTGTCAAACTGACTGGTCTATAATTGTGGCTGGTTCAATGTTATTTTAATACCACAAATTTTGTTGATATATTTGAAGATAAATATTGAATCTATATGCTCTAAAGATCATAAGAAAATTTGTTTTACCCCTCGGCAAAACCTAATAAAAAAGTATGGTACTAAAATGTCTTTTTCGTAACAAGGTTGTCAATACGGTACTTTCAGTCATCGATAGCTCTGAAGATCATATGAAAATGTGTTAAACCCTCGTTAAAGCCTAATATAAAAGTATGGTATTAAAAATTTAATTTTTGTAACAAGGTTGTCAATACGGTACTTTCCCGTTATCAATGTACAATCAAGCTGAAGATTGCAGAGTAAACACCATAGACTTCATCGACTTTTATTTCACCTTCGTATAATCGACAGCCAATTTTTTATTTTTTTATTAAGGGATTAGTACTCAACCAGCGGGGGTGTGGGGGAAGCAGCCCCCACCCATAATACTAGGTTAGGTTAGGTAAGGTTGTTAGGTTAGGCTAATGTCTTTTCAAATCACTATCGGGGAGCGAGCGTGTCTCAACATCGATCGATAGGCCTAATGGGGAAAATAGGTTTTCCCGAGATTTCTAATTAATTACAAACACTATATATTGATGCAAATGACCAATTTTGTTTATAAAAAACACTCGGAAAATTTGTGGTATTAAATAAAAAAAAATCTGTGTGGCTTCCCCCCCTTTTTCCCTTGATACCTTTAGATGTGTTCGCCGCTCTTCTAGCGGCACCAAGGAGTGCGACGCCCCTCGTTATGGGTGGTGATTTGGTGCAGTAGACTGTTTGAAGCGACAGCTCGCTCCCTTGCGAGGATGGGCTCGTCTGGCACTTTTTGCAGTTCGACATCTAGGGCTCTTGAAGTTGTCTAACGAGATGTCCCTCATGTCTCTTACTCGCCGTGGGAGTTTGTTGAAGAGACGTGGGCCTCTGTGTGATAACCAGCCCTCTCGCAGAGAGCCCATAGCACCCCTGTTATTCATCCGGGGGATTTCGCATTCCCAGCCTCTCCTATCACTGAATTTCATGACTATCGGAGTATGTAGGTTTGGTACTAAACCCTCTGCGATTTTCCACGTGTATATTATTAGGTAACGTTCTCTTCTACGTTCCAGTGAGTACAGATTCAGTGCTCTTAAACGCTCCCAATAGTGTATTTACCTAATTGTATTTACCTAATTGTAGTTTACAGGAGTTGAGCTAAGCTCGTGTTGTCCCGTCTCTCAGTCTACTTTTTATCAAATTTTTTCTTGAAAATATGGATGTTCCTTGCCCCTACCACCTCCTCCTCCAGCCCATTCCATTTGTCAATACATCTATAGGGGAAGCTAAACTTCCTGATATCGTTCTTGCAGGTAGGTCTTTTTACTTTGTAGCCGTGGCCTCTAGTTATTCCTGTATCCATAATTAACATATCCTCCCTATCCAGCCTCTCCAGCCTCTCCAGCCCCCGGGTGCATTTGTACATCATTATCATGTCTCCCCTCTCTCTCCTCTCTTTTAAACTTGGTAGATTTAATTTGTCTAGCCTCCCTTCATATGGCAGTTCTCTGAGACTTGGAACCAATCTAGTAACTGCTCTCTGGATTCTTTGTAACTTGTGAATATGCTTCTTTAGATGCGGGGACCACACCACTGCTGCATACTCCAATCTTGGTCTAATCATACTCTTCATAATTTTCGCTACCATGGTCTCATCCAAGTAGTTCAGAGCAACTTTCATATTCCCGGCCATTGCATACATTCCGCTAAAGAGCTTGTTAATATGTTTCTCTGGCGACAAATTATCTTGTATAATCAACCCTAAATCCTTTTCTTTTTCGGCCTTGCTAATTATATTATCTCCCATCCTGTACTCCCAATTTGGTCTATTCACACTTCTTCCCATATTTAACACATGGCATTTACTTATATTAAATTTCATTTTCCACTTGGTGCTCCATTCATATATTCTATCTAAATCCCCTTGCAGCTCCTCACAACTACTTTTATTTGTTATTTGTCTCATAATTTTTACGTCGTCTGCAAACATTGACATGTAGGAATTTATGCCTATCGGCAGGTCATTCACGTACATAAGGAACATGAGAGGTGCCAACACAGATCCCTGCG
Organism: Paralithodes platypus; assembly: GCA_032716605.1. Lineage (NCBI taxonomy): Eukaryota > Metazoa > Arthropoda > Malacostraca > Decapoda > Lithodidae > Paralithodes > Paralithodes platypus. Next base: position 25,306,993 of record CM064517.1, read on the forward strand.
GCACACCACTCTCAACTTTCCGCCACGATGAGTAAGTTCCTCTAATGTTGGTCCTCATTTCCCTATCTGTTAGATAGCTCTCCATCCATTTCAGCAAACTCCCCCTGACACATCCTAGCGTCTCAAGCTTAGATAACAATCTCTTATGTGGTACCTTATCGAATGCTTTGGAAAGGTCTAAGTAGACACAGTCCACCCATCCGCCTCTTTCTTGGAGTACATCTATCACCCTACTGTAATAACATAGCAAACTGGTAACACAAGATGTCCCTTCTCTGAATCCAAATTGCTTTGGGGTTGTTATCTTCTTTCTCTCCAACATTTTCATCCATCTCTTCCTAATTAGCTTTTCACAAATCTTGCATACAATACTAGTAAGTGAAACTGGTCTATAGTTTAGAGGGTCCTCAGGGTTTCCATTCTTGTATATCGGGATGATATTGCTCTTTTCCATTCAACAGGAACCTGTCCTTTATCTAAGGAAGCTTGAATTATGTCCCTCACTGGCTCCACTAATTGCTCTGCACACTCCTTTAAAACCCAGGCAGACACTTCATCTGGTCCCATAGCTTTCCTTACTTCAAGTCCTCTCATCGCAGTTAACAGCTCATCTCTAGTTATTTCAATCTTACTAAGACCACTCTCCAGTACTCCCGCCTGTGGTTTGTCAAAACCTTCCTCTCTAGTAAAAACTGACCCCAATTTGTTATTCATTACCTCACACATGTCCGATACATTTTCATACGTCCTAGCATCAACTCTTAATTTAGTAATTTGTTTCTTTACCTTCAACTTACTGTTTATATATTTATAAAATAATCTAGGGTCACTTTCACATTTATTTACTATGTTCTTCTCATAGTTCATTTTAACTTGCCTAATTATGTTAACATATCTATTCCTCTCCTGTTTATATTTATTCCGATTACTCTCAGTGTTCCTTCTTCTTAATCTAGCCCAAGCTGCATCACGCCTACCCAAAGCTCTTTTGCATTTCAAATTAAACCAATCTTTCTGCTTAGTAAAATTTCCAGTTTTATATTTTGGGACAAACAGATTGGTTCCTACTCTATAAATTTTGAGGAATCTACTATATTTACCTTGTACGTCCTGTTCCTTAAAAATAAGATCCCAATCTACTCCCTCTAAATATCTTTTCAAGGATACATAATCAGCTTTACTATAATTTAATCTGTCATTTATGTAGCTATTGTCTAATCTATTGGCATTACTCGAGGTCAACTTCCATTTTAGTAATAGGTGATCACTTTTACCTACAGGACATAGATAGTTTATATCACTAATTTCGTGAGGATCTTTTGTAAAAATCAGATCGAGTTTAGAAGGTTCGTTATTACCCCTCATTCTTGTATTTTCCTTCACATGTTGTACAAGTACATTTTCCGTAACCAACTCCACTAGCCGACTTCCCCAAGATCTCTGATTTGGCCCTGCATCTCCCGATTCCCAATCAACCTCACTACAGTTGAAATCTCCTACCAAGATCAATCGATTTTTCCTTAAAAGCAATCTTCTCAACGACTGAATCATATCCTCTACCATCTCCTCAAACTCCAACTCCCTCCATGCTCTGGTCTTTGGTGGCATGTAAGCTACTGCTATGTCTAGCTTTTTTCCTTCTATATCATTGAGTTCAACTGCCATTATTTCTGCCTTATCATTATTTAACTCCACGTGCTTTGCTGTCATAGGGTTCTTAACTAATACTGCCACGCCACCTCCCCTTTTACCCTTCCTATCATATCTCCATATATTATATCCTTCACTAAACACTATGTTGCTGTCAAAGTCCTGGTTCAGCTTTGTCTCCGTCAAACAGACTATCTGTGGTTGATCTTTTCTTAATATATCATCTAACTCTACCTTTTTACTGTTTATTCCATCTATATTAGTGTAGTAGCACAGTATATTTGAATCCACCTCCTTGTTTCTCTTCCCTCTCTGCCTCCTACCAGGTTCACCTCCTCCTCCATCCCTTCCCTGACCCAGTTCCACCTCCCCTGCTAATTCTATTCTCCTCCCCCCCCCTCTCTCTCCCTCTGTTCCACCTCCACCACATCCTGACTCTCTCTCCGGTCCCCTGCTCCCTGCATTATCTCTCGCTCCGTCTCCTTGCTTTGACTTCGTACTTGTCTCTCTGTCTCTTTCCCTATCACTCCTCTTACTTTCGGTTCTTGGTGGCTCCTGATGTACCACTTCCTTACTTGCCCTTCCCTTATTCTCCCAAAAAAAAATCTTCTTTTGCTCTTCAGACAACTTTCCATTCTCTTCATCAGCCTTAGCTTGGAGTTCCCTTAACTGTTCTCGTTCTTCTACACTTAGGTCCTTTTTTACCCTTATGTGATTCAGCTCTGTCGAATTTAATTTCCAGCTCACATTGGCTACTGCTTCTGCTGTTGATCTAAACTTTAGTTCCACTCTTAGTGGTCTCATCTCGCCCTTCTTATATTTTCCTAACCTTCTCACCTCCTCCAATTCTTTTACCCATCCATAACCCTCGTCTAAGTAATCCAGTATCCCCTTGACTTTCACAACATCCCTTTCCTTTCTTACCTTCATATCTGCCAGGTGCTCTTCCACATCTCCAAAGATTACTACACACTTACCTCTATCTATTGTCTCTCTCACTACCTTCTCTTTCTTCTTTAAAACTTGCACTACATTTTTTTCAAACTTTCTTTTCCTTTTCTCTCTCTTCCTTCTGCTCCTTCACATTTTCTTCAAGGGCTACCATCGTGGCACTCTCTACCCTTGTCCACTCATTTTTTACCTCACTAATTCCTTTTACTTCCTCACTCAGGTGGCCCTCATATTCCTATTGTAGATGTTTTATCGAACTAATATGCGAAGTGAAATTTCTTTGTACACTCTCTACGTCATTTATTTCACCTGCTTTGTATGGGGATGTTAATACGCTACAGTATTCAAGCCGCGGTAGCACTAGAGATTTGAAGAGCGTTATCATAGGCAATTCACCGCGTGTTTTAAAAGTACGCAGAATCCAACCCGTTAGACGTTTGGCTGAACATATCGCTGAGGGTCGGGAAGCCCACCAGGTAAGATAACCTAACCTAACCTAAATGTATTTGGGGGCTATTAGGAGTACAAAGGAAGACAAACAACAACAGGTCTTGCGACCCCTCAAGGTTACTTGCCTTCCAAAATACTGGTGTTTCTAGTGTCCAACAGTATTTCAGAGAGATAAAGATGTGAAAAGGAAATACCTCCCTGGGATTAACATGGCAGGGAGGGGGGACAATATTAATGAAATAGCACAATTAACTAATTATTTTATTAATTTACAAATGCAGTCAATCTTGGATTCAGAGCAAGGTGCTTGTCGAGGCAAACTTTGAAGGTGTTGCAGTTTATAACATCTCATTCCACAAGTTGACGACTCGATTGAAGAAGAAATTCTTGGATTCATGCGAGTTGAATTATTTACCAATGATTTTGCAACCATTTCCCTGTGTGTAGTTTGGTCGGTCAATCAAAGTATTTACTACAGTTTATATTGTCGATGCCTCTGATGAACTTACAGATTTGAATTAAGTCGCCTCTTAATCTACACTTTGTTAAGGGAAACAGATGTAATTCTTCAAGACGTTCCTCATATGGTTTGTTCTTTAGACTGGGTATAATTTTAGTGACTCTGCGTTGAACACATTCCAGTTTGTCTATATACTTTTGATAGTAAGGACACCAGGACCGAATCTAATTTTCCAGGAGTGGGCGAACTAAAGAATTATAAAGAGTGAGGATTAGGTGGTAAGATTAGGAGTAGTGGGCGTACCACTACCAACATACAGCATAACTCATCTATAAAACATTAACCTAACCAAACAACCTAACCTAACCTAACCTAGTATTCATGTAGCACTGTACTAGGTTAGGTTACTCCCTAAGGTTAGGTTAGGTTAGATTAATGTTTTATAGCCTAGATGATTTATGCTGTATGTCGGTAGTGGTACGCCCACTACTCCTAATCTTACCATATTTTTCGGTGGATAAAAATTATATAGGCTAGGCTAGGCTAGGCTAGAAATGAAGCATAAAATGATAGAAACCCAAAACTACCATTAGAAATGAGATCCCAGCTGTTGTGCGGCTCGTAAATATTGACCAAACTTTGTGCTAGTGAAGGCTATTTTTGGTGAGGGTTGTGTAGTGGGCATAGGCTAGCCTACCGTCGCTTTATTTACATAAACTGTAGGCTATGCTCGCAGTTAGCCTAGGTTAATGTCAAATTTGCCTGCATTTTTTTTTAATTTTTAACCCCCTCCGACATATATGATGCGATCGCGCCATATGGGCGAGTGGCCAAAAACTCGGGATGGATGTAATTACCGGGTGTACGGTCGTCATGTTTACATGATAGGGCGATCGCCGTGGTTAACTTCGCGTCTATTTTGATGGCGATTTTTTTTCTGTTATTTGCCCCCTCCTGGCAATATATAGCCTATGATGATGACAATAATATCATGGGGGTGAGGGGGGCTTTATTGTATCCAATAGCATTCAAAATACAGTCTGACCTGCCAATACGCGAGCTTTTAATACGCGATTCACCTTATACGCGAGGAGGGGGTCGAATCATACCCAAAACTTTCAAAATGCGTGATGTACCTTTAAAACGCGAATCCGGGCCCGATATAAGGGCAATTCCGGGGAGTTCAGCTAATACGCGAGGCCCCCCACCATTCCGCGCCAGTTACAAAGGAGTACAAAGGAAATCAAGCAACAACAGATCTAGTGACCCTTCTAGGCTGCTTGTCCTCCAAAACACTGAGGATCAAGTGTCCAAACAGTGGTTTAGAGTGGGTAAGGGAACATTGGAAAGGGAACTACTGCCCTGCCACTAACGTGGCAGGACTAGGAAGTTAGTAGGGGACATATGGGTTAGTAACTGAGGGGAGGTTAAAATAAAGTTATTCATTTACAAACGCAGTCGGTCGCGGGTTTGATGCGAGATATTTGTCTAGGCGGAATTTAAATGACTCAACGGTGCTGCAGTCTATAACGTCTCGGGGAAGCCCATTCCACAAGTTGACAACTCGATTGAAGAAGAAATTCTTAGATTCGTGTGAGTTAAAAGATTTACCAATAATTTTGCAACCGTTTCCCCGCGTGTAATTAGATTGGTCGATAGTGAAGTACTTACTACAGTTCATATTGTCGATGCCTTTGATGATTTTGAACACTTGAATTAAGTCACCTCTTAATCTGCGCTGGGTTAAAGGAAATAGATTTAATTCTCTAAGACGCTCTTCGTATGGTTTGTTCTTTAGGCTAGGTATCATTTTGGTAACTCTACGTTGAACTCGTTCTAGCTTGTTTATGTCTTTTTGGTAATAAGGGCACCAGCATTGAATGCAGTATTCCAGAAGAGGGCGGACTAAGGAATTGTAAAAGGTTAGGATTACGTCTTTGGATTTATGCTCAAATGATCTGCCTATAAAGCCAATTATTTTGTTTGCCTTCTTAACAACTTCTGAACATTGTTGACTCGGTTTTAGGTTACTCGATATTGTTACTCCCAGATCGGTTTCTCTGTTTACATTCTTAAGCTGAGTGCCATTCATCGAATAGTTTGCTTTCTCATTTAGGTATCCGATATGTAGTACTTTACATTTATCCGCATTGAAACTCATTTGCGTAGGCACGCAGGGCATTGTGGGATACGCCAGTCTACCCTCAGTCCACGCTCGCGCAACAGCTGTCCGACTCGTGTTGGACATTTACTGTTAATTTTAAGGTGAGTTTATTATTATTGTTGTATTTTCTTATGATTTGGATGTTTATGTATACATATATGTACCTTTTGTGGCAATTGACGGAGATAAATAGGCCTAAAGTAGACAACTTGGAGTCAGTGCCGCCCATATCGATTTATTCCCATATAATACTCTATTGCTAATACGCGAATTTTCATTCCGCGCCCTCGCGTGTCGCCCATATTCTCGCGTATTGGCAGGCCAGACTGTAGATGGGAACTTGACTGCAAGCATCCGACGCCTCCCCCGCCGCCGCCGCCGTCATGTTTACATTTGTCGATCGCCGTGGTTCAAGTTCGCGTCTATTTTGACGGCGATTTTTTTCGGTTATTTGCCCCCTGCTGGCAATATATATGATGAGGACAATATGTCATGGGGGGGGGGGGGGGTGAGGGAGGGGGGCAAAGCCCCCCTCAACATATTACAGTACTTACTCCAATTTTGCGTGTTCTTATTTTGCGAAACACCAATTTTGCGACTGAGACCCCACTAACCAATTTTGAGTAGGATGTAGTGAGCGGGCGTACTGCCATCTTTGTTTACATTACGCGTAGTGGCGTCGGACCTTTCCCATCATGTTCCCGTCTATTTTAACCTAACCTAACCTAACCTAACCTAGTATTCATGTAGTATTGACAGGAGGCAAATAGCAGAAAATATAGCGTCGAAATAGACGGGAACGTAGGTGCGACCGCGGCGATCGCCCTATGTAAACAATGATGACCGTACGCCCGAACTCTACATCCATCCCCCAATTTTTGATGAAAACCTAATTTTGCGATGTAACTCTAATACTTTTGCGGGTGGCGCCGTAAGAAAGTGGGGCTCTCCGCACTGGTTTTCGGGGGGGAGGGGTGGCCGGGCCACACAAGCCTCGGACACCCTCCCTCCATCCCCGCAAGCCCCGCCATCTTTCGAGTCTAGGTAAATGCTCAATTGCTCATTTAGCCTAATTTGATTTTCTCAAGGATAATGATAATGTCTTATGTTTTTCTGTATTTTTCTTTATTGTGGGATGTATAATTACATGTATGTGTGTACAAACAAAGCAAATAAATGGCAGAAATCACGAAAAATTGGGCATTCACTGATGAAATGTCGACCATATTCATTTTTCCCCATAAGGTTAGTTAACCCCTCAGACCCGGCTATGTATTCCATACCGAAACCCGGGGGTTTTGGCCGAAAAACTTCTACGCCTAGGCTACCGTATCTTTGTTATTTTGCTTCCGCATTCCCGCGCATCCCCAAGCGTAGATGTGTTTCGTACCTGTAGAATGCCGTTGAGTAGAGCTCTCTAAGTCAACTGGTTCAGTTGTGATGACGATTTCCGTGGAGATAACTTTGTGGCGATATCAGCCACTTTACACTACTTATCACTACTTAACAATAACATACAGGCACACACGAACAAGGACGCCTCTCCTTCTTGTGGTCGGAGATGCGCGGCGTCGGTCCAACCGGCTGTTGTTTACATGCGTCGGACGGACGCCTCGCACACGAAGCTTACAGGCTTTCAAGCTGCCGGAGCCTCAGAGCCCTTCCGGGTTCCGCGGGGGTGTTTTTTATGGATGCCTCAGAGCCCAACTGAGGGGTTAATCCAATTTTGGGAATTCCACTTTTGCGGCCTGCAATGTCGACCAATTTCTCGCAAAATTGGGGTAAGCATTGTATTGTATCCAAAGGCAGTCAACTGTAAGAAACTGTAAGAAACTGTAAGAAAATAGACGGGAACATGATGGCAAAGGTCCGACGCCACTACACGTAGTGTAAACAATGATGGCGGTACGCGGCACGCCCGCTCTTAACATTCTTGCCAAAAACTCTCATATGACGCGATCGCGTCATATGAACTTAGGCTTATTGAAATAGCTCAGAATTAAGTTAATAACGCGATTTGCATCATATTGAGCTCGGTAAGTTAGATCAAATTCTGTCGGTTGATGGCAACCCCAAATTCCTCCGACTTCTAACGGCCCGTAAGTGTGAAAAAGAGTGTTGTGACGGGAATACTGGGCGCGCGGGCAACCACTAACTTTCGTAAGTTAATATGTCTGGGTGGGGTAAATGAAAATAGCCTAGGTGGCTAGGCCCTAGCCTAGGCCTATCCCATGGCCAGCTGTTAGGCCTATTTGCCCTCTGTTGGTAATATATTTGAAGATGATAAGTCATGGGGGGTTGGGGTAGGCAAAGCCCCCATCAACCTATTATTGTATCCCACAGCTGGTAACAAAACAAGGAATGAGTTATGTTACCGGGCGTACGTCGTGTCAATACGTAAGTTGATGTCAAACAGCGGGGGTGTGGGGGCGGCAGCCCCACCCATAATACTAGGATAGGTTGTTGTTGTTGTTCCCCAAGCTAACTGGCCGAGCAGCCCCAAGGTCCCAAGCAAGGCCAAGGCCATAACCAAGCACCCCCACATAACCCTCCCTGCCTACCACAATAAAGCCTGGGTGACCGAAGCCACTCCATGGTGGGGAGCTGAGGAGGGTGCGGAAACGCCCGGGAAACCAAAGCCCCACCCAGGGCCCTGTGTCCCTCAGCAATTATGAAGAGAAAGTTGAGGGGCAAAGGAAAAATGGGACGCTTTGGCTTCCAATCTTGGTAGATTGGGAGGTCAATCCACGGAAGAGACGCCGTCACTTGAGATCTAGAAAATATATAAGTAAAAGGAACAGTCAGAGTAAGCTATGGGTATGGCAGAGATCACTCAGTTCTCACTCTGATAGACCAGCCCATCATCACATGACTAGAACCCAATCCGGGATGGATGTAGTAACCGGGTGTACCACTACCGACATACAACATAAATCATCTATAAATACTTAAAATAAAATAAATACTTATAAATCTATAATACTAGGTTAGGTTGTTTGGTTAGGGTAATGTATTTTTGTATCCAAAGGCAGTCAAAATAGACGGAAATATGATGGTGAGCGTCCGCGTAGTGTAAGCAAGACGGGCGGTACACCCGGTAACTACATTCTTGCCCCCAATCCTCTCAGCATCAGCTAGGAAAGGCCCTAGAAAGCTGCCTTTGGCGGGGGGGGGGGGGGGGTAGGGTGTAGGGGTAGCTCCCCTATTTCAACCTTTTTCGGGGTTGGGCACCCGCCCACTAGGATAGGTTAGGCTAATGTCCTTTCAAAGGGGTATAGTAACACTAGGATATACCCGGTCAGAGGTAGGTGATAAGCCCGATAACACAACTCTTGCCCAAAACAATTTAGGCCTACTCAATAGCTGGCCGTGAGATACAATAATACTGTAGGTATGAGGGGGGGGGGGGGGCGCTATTCCACCACTCTCACTCACACTCTCACAATCCTTAATGGAGGTGGGAGTGGGGAGCCCTTGGTTTGAGTCTCTCCACCAACGTCCATGCTTCGCTCCCGCAAGTCAATGTCGGGATGACCATTATTCATGAATATACTTTTTGCAGGCAACGGGTTTGACGGGCCTGGCAGTGTCGACCAACCCTCACTATGCCCTGAGTGTGCTGTACAGTAAGACCCTACGCTGCCTACAGAAGATGCCCACAGATGCTGCCTACCGCAAGTACACCGAGCAGATCGTCACAGAACGCAACAATCTGGTCAAGACGGTGAGTATTGGCTGAGTGTAGGGACCATTATTTTTGTATTTAATTATTATTATTTTTGTTTTTAACCCTTTGAAGTTTGTGACGCATTTTGACAGTTTATTCTGGCTGTCATTAGATGATTTTATACAGTTTAGGGAGGATCTGTGAAAATTATAAGGGTAAAGACTATCTCGATTCGACGATTAAGTTAATTAACCCTCTGCCTTCCATATACCCTTCTTAATCTGAATAAAGCCATTGAATAATAGCCTGAAAACAGACATGATTTTCGTAATCAGATCTTGAAAGGGCTAATTAGCACTTTTAATCAGAGAATGTAAATTTTTGTATTTTAAGTGCAATTTACTGATTTTATGTAAATTAGGATAGAACTGTCCAAGTAGATAGTTTCCTTGGGATCGTCTTTAACCCTTTGATTAATACCGGTAGATGTCTTAACATGGTAGAAGTGACACAGATAGAGCCAGCTATCTAAGAGGCTCAAGGTCCAATCAAAATGGCCCATAAACTCTATTTCTCCCTGGGAGTAAGGGGGCCCTCATCCTATGCTGGAGGAAAACAAAGTATCCCGGTAGGCTATAGTGTACAGTACTGTACCTCACATATCCTACTGCGTGCCGTACAAGGGAACAAATCGGGGGAAGGATGTAGTATCTGGGCGTATCGCCAGCTTTGTTTATATTACTCGAACGCTCGCGGTTACGTTCCCGTTTATTTTGACTGATTTTTTCCTGTTACTTGCCCCCTGCTGGCAAAATATATGATGATGACAATAAAGCATGTGAAATAAATGACTTAGAGTGTACAAAGAAATTTAACTTCGCCTATAAGTTCGGTAAAACAGCTACACTATTGGGAGCGTTTAAGAGCACTGAAACTGTACTCGCTGGAACGTAGAAGAGAACGTTACCTAATAATATACACGTAGAAAATCGCAGAGGATTTAGTACCAAACCTACATACTCCGATAGTCATGAAATTCAGTGATAGGGGAGGCTGGGAATGCGATATCCCCCGGATGAATAACAGGGGTGCTATGGGTTCTCTGCGAGAGGGCTGGTTATCACATAGAGGCCCACGTCTCTTCAACAAACTCCCACGGCGAGTAAGAGACATGAGGGACGTCTCGTTAGACAACTTCAAGAGAGCCCTCGATGTCGAACTGCAAAAAGTGCCAGACGAGCCCATCTTCGCAAGGGAGCGAGCTGTCGCTTCAAACAGTCTTCTGCACCAAATCACCACCCAGAACGAGGGGCGGCGCGCTCCTCGGTGCCGCTAGAAGTGTGGTGAACACATCACAAGGTAAGGTAAGTCATGGGGATGCCCCCCTCAAGCTATTATTGTATCCCACGGAAGTCAAAATAGACGGGAACGTGATCGCGAGCATACGAGTAATGTAAAAAAAAATGGCGATACGCCTGATTACTACATCCTTACCCAAATCGGTATGGTGGTAGACTTATAGACCAACGGCTATTACTATACACTAAAGTCTTGCTATTGGCGTTGTTTTACTATATGACACTGCTGAGGCTGGAAGAGCGCAGATAGATACCGGTACCACAAGGTACAGTACTCTACTAGAGTAGAGTCTTTGTTGTTGAGTCTTATTGAGGCACGATAAGCACTATGCCAACCTAAGCCACAGTGATGACATGATCATAATGGGGCAGTGATATAGCAGGAATTTTTTGTATTAAACTTAAACTGCTGAAAAGCTGTTACAATGTACGAGACAAAAAATTATGCTAAAGTAATGTTTCTATGTACAGTATGTATGTTTGCTAAAATGAGTATTACCCTCTGGCAGTAGCGTTAATAGATTTAGCGGTATTTTGTTTTTCGTTTAGGTAACCCTGGGACCGAATTGGTTATTTTTTTTCTCTTGGAGATTAATTATCAGCTGTCCGAGGGTGTGGCTGGGTACAATTGTCAAGGGTGGAGGTAAATCTGGTGCCATACATAGAATTAAAATGTAAAACTTGCAAACTAAACAAACCAAAACTGGGACAAAGACAATATAAAGTCAAATTGACTTATCAAAATCGCTATGTGGAAACAACGCTTACTAAAATGAAATTTATGAAATAAAAAAACACAATCCACCACATAGGCTAGGGTGTACATTACTACATGAGCAAGTTAATCTGGTCCAAGCAAACTAATTGCACACATAACAACGCACTATTGTCACGTTCAAGGAATTAGTCAATTTGGGAAGTCGGGGACGTTCTGGTAAATTTTACTAAATTATGCATGAATAAAGAAATTACAATTAGTGTCAAAATTTTCTATTAAAATCAAATTTGCAACTTGACAAGACATTAACAATAGTACAAAATACAAATGGCTATCACTAACGATAGTGCTATCGGGTAGGTACCTGTAAGCATAGCATGCCTCAAGTGACCCCTATCAATAACTACTCTACAAATATCCTACATTTATCGTACAAATAAACTAAGGAAATCGCAAAAGCAGGCAATTGATACTATCGACAATGAATAGATATAATATAAAGACAAATACTTACAAAATATGAAGAAGCAACAACAGATTTAAACAAAGAGTACAGTACTCTTTTAACAAGAACAATTAATTTTAAATAATCATCAATATTAATAATAGAAAAAGAAAAAGATAAACAATAAATACAAACAAAAAAACTTAAGCAGAGGTTATACAAGAAACTTCAAGTTAAAAATGCTTGATTAAAATTATTGATGTCAAATTTTAGAATACAGTCACAATAATTGACCCTAAAAAGATTAAATTTATGTAACAATTTACTTGCCTTAAAACCTCTGTCTAAGAGTCGTATAGTAACCTAGCTCTAGCCCAAAATTCATCTACTTTAGTGCACATTTTACAAAATCTTATTAACTTGGAATAAAAACCATTATAAGTTATTTTACTATCGATATTACTACTAGGGAAAAGAAAGTTTATTACGTAAAAATTAAAATCATCAGCTTTGTGATATACTTTAAGTATGCACTGTTCATTAACAATCTATATTTATATCAAGAACATTTTCAACTTCATCATTTACGTTACTTTGTGTGAGGGGAATAGAATTAGGATAAATAAGTTTCGCAACTTGATTAAAATTTAACAAATTGCAAACGAGAATACCATCAATATATCTACTATTATTACTTAACCATTTTTATTTTTCTTGCTACTGTCAACTAAGTCTTTTATATATTTAAATTCTAAAGCAAGCAAGAATAAATCTGCAATTAAAGGGCTAGCATTTCCACCCATAGGAATTCCTAATATTTGCTTGAAAATGTAAGGCCCGAATCTAACATAAGTATTGAAAAGGAGGAATTTAAGGGCATCTTTAAGTTTAGTTCTATCAAAATATACTGAACTAGTGGGAGTAGAGCTAAGTGATGCATTATTAAAATACCTGTACAGTATGTATAAACATTTATGAAATTATTAGCTAATTTAGCAAGGATTGGAGCTGGAATGAGTGTAGCATTAATAAGTCTGTAGAACAAATCCAGGCTAGCCTGTGAACTGGTCTTATTTCGGCTCTGTTTTCAAGGGTATCCGTTGATGACGTCATCACCCCCCCTTAAAATAGAAATATCTTATGTGAATTTGTTTGCTATTTAAGGGTAAAAAATATAACAAAACAAAGCACATGTGCATTATTTTTCAAATTTACATGCTTTGAAGAGTGACAAAAACAAGAAGTTATTTTTGGTGAGCTATGCTCTATATTATAGTTTAGTGTTGCATTGTACTTGTATAGTAAATATTTATATAGGTTAAGGTGACAAGTTTGAATACTGTAGTTTCTTTTGTCATTGTAAAGAAATAGCTAAAGTATTTGAAAACATTAGGGAATCGAAAAGTTCAAGGATCCATTGTCATCTAAAACGTGTCACAGATTCTTGCTAAGGTTCTCATGCTATGCAATTTCAGTTCCAACTAGTTATATTATTATTTCTGTGTCTCAGTCATAGAGCCATACTGTATTTCTAAACCAACAGCTTTATTATCACGGTACCATTATTGAATATTATAAGCAGATCTACTGAGTAATAGAAACACGATCCGAATAGAAACTGAGTATTAATATTGGTACAAACTTATATTATCTACAGGAAGAACTGGTACTGTACGCACACTTAACCTTTAAACCTAAACTGTGTATCCACTCTGGAGAATGAGAAGTGAAAAGAATGGAGGATGCATATTTTATCTATTACATTACTACCGGTAGTTATTTGTATTGATTGTTAAGTTCAGTACAGTATATTAACTTAATTATCATTAATTTTTTATTTTACTAATATACAGTAGTAGTTAATTGATATACTGTAATATAATTATTATACAGTAGTTCTAAGCCTATGTATTTTTGTATGTAACATATATTTTTACAAGAATGTTTTCTTGTTGATGCATTATTCTGTTGGTAACTAAAACACATTTGTAGACTATAAAAAACCTGTCTGAAGCTGGCCATAATCCAGGACAAACAAGATGAGACTTCAAGATGCTATCCACTGTTTAGTATCTGCAAGAAGATTAGCCTCCACCAATTAATTGTTATGCTCAATAAGGAATATATATATATATATATATATATATATACACAGTATATATATATACAGTATATATATCACGAGCCGTGGCATAGTCAGTAAAGCGTCAGCTGCTGATCAAAGGGTCGGGAGGTCAAACCCGCTCTGTCAACGTGTTATTGGTAGATGTCAAGCCCGGGCAACTTGACCTAGCAATTCGTGATAAACGCCTAATGTTCATGGCCACCCCTTCACGGGAATTACGGCGTCTAGCAATAATAAATAAAATAACAAATAAATAAATAAATAATATATATATATATAATATATAGCGAGGGTGGGTCAGCTGGAACTTTGAACAACTGTACATACTATGTCCAGCTTGTAACTCGTAACTACCACCCTAATAATAATACAGTAATAATAATAATAATATATATATATATATCTATCTATCTATCTATCTATCTATCTATCTATTGCCTGACGCCGTGGCCACGAACGAACCACCGCATGCACCTCTGTCCCCAGTCAGTCGACGCCCCTCCCCCCAACCAGCACCGCCTTCGTTCATGTAGTTCCTCACTCCATCCTTCCACCTCATATTCGGTCTACCTCTCCGGTATATATATATACCGGATATACTAATATTATATATTATATATATATATATATATATATATAATATATATATTATAATATATATATTATGTTCCTTCAAAACCAACTATACTCCTAAAATCGATTAATGAATTTACAAACACATGGCAGTCCGTGGATTCGAATCCAGTATAATATACAATATATATATACTGTAAATATATATATATATATATATATAAATTATATAATATAATTATATATATTCTATATAATTATATATAATTACATATAATTCTATATAATTATAAATATATATATATATATATATATTATTATTTTTATTAATCTCACCACCACACCCCCAATGAAATTAATTAAAGTATATATGATCCACCGGGATTCGAACCCGGGTTATCACACACATATTTTTGCCAACTTAACCATTACACCACCAGGACGGTTAAGGTTTATGCACACGCCTACGACTTATTATCCATTCTCGAATACTGGATATTAATCTAATCATGTTCATATTCCCAACTGCACTATGGTAGCCTACTGTTTAAGTGAGAGGAAAGAATATTCATGGGGCACAGATCATATAGACCGGCCTCTCGAAGAAATATCCCTAAACCTACTAATATTATTTTTATTAATCTCACCACCACACCCCCAATGAAATTAATTAAAGTATATATGATCCACCGGGATTCGAACCCGGGTTTCATATATATATATATATATATATATATATACACATACATACATATATACACATACATACACTTACACAGTATATACTGTATATGTACAGTAGTTAGTTAGTTACAGTAGTTAGTTATGTAGAGCAGATTAACCAGACCACTGAGCTCCATACGGAACTCTCATAGGACTGGCCTATATATATATATATATATATATATATATATATATATATATATATATATCTGGTATATATATATTATTATTATTATTATTATTATTATTATTAGATAGGCTATATATTTTTTATTAGGGTGGTAATTACGAGTTACAAGCTGGACATAGTATGTACAGTTGTTCAAAGTTCCAGCTGACCCACCCTCGCTCTGGGGCTCGCAGAATTATATGGCAACACTGGTGTAGGAAGGAGATGTGTCTTACAAAGATTGGGATTGGTAGATCTGATTATGGCTATATCATTGTTAGAACATATAATAAGCAAGGGTAAGTAAGCTTCGCTCAAATAAAAATGCATACATCGTTATGTATGATCCCGAACATTCACCCAAAGTTCGTAGATTTGCTTAAATATTAAAGTTATTATATCCACTGATTGGCAACGCATATAAAACCTGCTGGCTGCCACAACATACTTTACTCGACTTTATAAGAATACATATTTATGTTTTATTGGTGGCTGCTTAATGAAGGAGCATTTAGTCTTCACAACGTGAACATTACACAGTTTAATTTGCAGTAATATACAGGACAGATACAGGTAACACATTAATGGCAAGTGGTATCCCTGCACCACTACACCAGTATTGCCAGCTAATTCAGCTAGCCTCAGAGCGAGGGTGGGTCAGCTGGAACTTGGACCAACTGTACATGACCCAGACCTGATCCCAACCACAACATTCATTAGTTTTTCTATGTTGGGGTTAATACTGTAACTCAAATGCAGTACCAGGTACCCAAGTAAGCTATCTGAAGCAATGCCTAGTAATCACCATACTCTATTTCTTCGGCTATCTTAGGAACCAGATGTGAGCAAACTGGAGGCAGCGATGAACGCGGGCCAAGTTGAGGAAGTGATCAAGCAGGCGGAGAGCGAACTGTCCCTGGCTCGGAAGATGCTGGAGTGGCGAGCATGGGAGCCACTGGTCCAAGAGCCACCCCCCAACCAGTGGAAGTGGCCTATCTAAACCAGTCGGAGTGTTCAGTGCTCCATTTTCCGGTTTTGTTTTTCAGGGACCCCTCCGTAAGTCAGTGGCAAATCTTTGGCCCAATTTTCACTACGATGACGTGACTGTTCCTATTATGCTGGCTATCCTTAAACAAATATATTACCGGTAAGTTTAGGAAAGATCGTTGGAAATCAGTAAGGTAATTGAGATCAATTTTACCTTCGTGGTTCTAGATTTTACCTTCATGATTTCTTGAGATATCTCCTTTGCTACGTGTGATCATATAATGATAGTCAGAATATAAAAGTGGCACCATCTTTTGGAAGGGTTAAGCAGTTGCCTAGAGTGTTTTTCTCTACGCGGTAATCAGTCATCTGTTGAAGTAATTATATTCTTGATTTCTGTAACTTAAAATTCATAGATTAAACAACAGTATACAGTATTGAGTTTCGTTCACATGAACGAAGGCGGTGCTGGTTGGGGGGAGGGGCGTCGACTGACTGGGGACAGAGGTGCATGGGGGTGGTTCGTTCGTGGCCACCCCTTCGGGGATCACGGCGTCAGGCAATAGATAGATAGATAGATATTGAGTTTTAAGTGTGAATGTACATATAGCTATGAAGAGAAATGTCATTGTAATATAGTTAATTTAAATAATAAATTTTAAGTTGTTTCTATTTGATATTTGAATAACCCATTTGTGAAAAGTTGTTTACTCTTAATTAAATATATTCTTACATACCGGTATAAACTAGAATTACGAAAAATTTATTATTTTATTCAACTAATATGGTTATATTACTCACAGCTATCCTTGCATTTCAGTTACAAGGAGATCCAGGCTACTGTAATACACCAGTTTTCTAATTTACCATATATATTCTTTAATTCTAGACCCCAGCAATAGCTGTGAATCCTGTCTGCTGTATATGAAAGCTCCCAAACATTTTAGTTGATTTTTCAACATTTATTTACATTTCAATGTCCTTGTTCTACATTTAGTACAGTATATACTTTCTACTTTTATTGATGTTACTCCTATTATTCCACTTTTATTGATGTTACTCCTATTATTCCACTTTTATTGATCTTACTCCTATTATTCTACTTTTATTGATGTTACTCCTATTATTCCACTTTTATTGATGTTACTCCTATTATTCCACTTTTATTGATGTTACTCCTATTATTCCACTTTTATTGATGTTACTCCTATTATTCCACTTTTATTGATGTTATTCCTATTATTCCACTTTTATTGATGTTACTCCTATTATTCCACTTTTATTGATGTTACTCCTATTATTCCACTTTTATTGATGTTACTCCTATTATTCCACTTTTATTGATTTTTCTCCTATTATTCCACTTTTATTGATTTTACTCCTAATATTGTGTCGATTATTGCATATTTCTAATCATATACAATGTTTTCTTCAGCAAACTCTAGTTACTGATCTGCCATTATTTTCTTTAACTTTTTTCATATTGCCCTTATTATTGTTTCTATTCATATTATGGCTGATTATGTACAGATTTTGTAAACCCTTATTTTAAAAAGTGAAGGTTTGCTGGACTATGTTTTATGTATTTTTTATAATTACAGTACTCCTATATCCATTGCCTCATGTCTGCATGTAATACGTATTTAGAAATTGTGTTTTCATATTTACCAATTCTTCCTTATTTTAGTTATCAAATATTTAGGTATATGAGCTATTAGTTGAACATTTTAGATGATATTGATAGTTATATTTCTCTCCTACTATTACTTCATATTTTCACCTATTATTCAATCCAAGTATTTTGTGTATTATTTTGTATTGCCTTGTGTCTTGTGCCTTGCGGTTTACGTAAGCCAAACGGAGATAACTACAGTAAGTAGAATTACCATGCATTAAAGAGTACAATTGGTATAACACAATGAATGAGAATATTCAATAACATAAGGGCAAAAGGCAAGGCCCACAGCCAACAACTGTGGTTGAGGGCTAGCTAGAGCAGGCACCCCACGTAAAATATGCTTCAAACTCGCCTAATGGCGGCTCGCTGGCCCCCTGGGGGTGCATCCTAGCCAGGAGGACTTAGAGGGTACAGGGCATAGCGTCTTTAGAGACTGGCACTTTCTGCCTAGTAGTACAGGGGCCCGAACCCAGAGATAGCACACCGGGAGGCTGCCTTATCACTAGGCGCATAATACTGGGCCAGCCGTAGTGCCGTTTATGCGCAGGGATTGCGTCCCTGCGGTTGGTTCTGGTGGGGTGCCCCGAGGCCCCTTGGTTCCACCCCTATAAAGATCTTGGGATGGCCTCAGGGTGACAACCATCCGGGGTAGCCTGGAACTGGATACCTGGGGATAGTGTCCTCCAACGTTAGCAACCTATACCGAGAATGGATGATTAGGGAAAGCATGCAGTTTGGTTTGATGCTAGGACGCGGCACAATCGATGCCAACTTTATTGTCAGGCAGTTGCAATTGAGATATCTGGTGAAAAACGAGTTATGTCTCGTATTTGTAAACCTAGAGACAGCCTTTGATAAGCTGCCAAATGTTATGCAGTGGGCTATGAAAACACTTGAGTCTTAGTGTGACTGGTTTGATACGAGGGTTCACAAATGTTGAAATAGACTACCTGGATTATGTATGTTTCCCATAAAGGGCAACTTGGGGCTACAACAACAATAACAAATGGTAGCAAGAGTAAAAGGTGCTTTTGAGTGAGTTTCAACCAAGTGTCCACCAGGGCTCGGTGTTAAGTTACTACTATTTGTCTTGGTTCTGTAAATACTTTACTGTTTAGGGATGTTAGAGTTGGCTTCCATTGGGAGCAGCTATATGCAGATGATCTAGTCCTTATTACAGATAGTGCACAGGATACTGAGGTTAAAATCAATAGCTGGAGGGAGGTCATGGCAAATAAAGAGTAAATATATATTACATCAAGGTCATGATTTTCAAGTTGGGTGAAGAAACTAATAATGATTAGGTGACTTCCCATGTGCAGTCTGTGTGAAAAGGGGTAGTAAGCAACTCCAATGTTACATTTATCTTACATTTCGGTTACTTCCCATGATTTCTGGATGAAGTAATTTTTTAATGATAGTGTGGTAATCCTGACATATGCGTATAGGAGTGAAGCATGAATGTTTTTGGAGAGACATAAATCAAGAGTGAGAGGGGTGGAAACTAGTTTCTAAAAAAAATTGAGTGGAGTCGCATGGAGAGTGTGAAGAGAAACACATTGAGGTGGTTCGGGCATGTGGAGCGTATGACAAATCTGAGAATGACTAGAAGAGTGAATAAGAGTGTGGTAGAAGGGCAGAGAGAAAGAGGTGGAAGGATGGAGTTGAGTGGGAGGAGAGATGCCAACTGACAGAGGTGCTTGGAAGAGATTCATTCGTGGCCACTCACTTAGGATTAGGGCGTCTGGTAATAGATAGATGAAAGATAGTGATTGGGTTTATAGAGGTTTAGTAGGATGAAAAGACTTCTGCCGGGAGAGGAGTCTGAGATTCGTGGATTTCGAAAGCGCAATATGTAATGGCTTGTATTGAATTATTCGTCTGATAGTATCACTGTTGGCAGTGTAAGTCTGGAATGTGTGAACAAGTTCTTTATTTTGGTTTTGTTCTCAGGGTTAGATATGGATAGGGATATTTCAGAGTTGTTGCCGCTTGATCATAGGAGGACTTTCACTTTGCTTGAAGGGTAAGGTGTATAGGTGTATGCCTTATGTATTAGTTCTCACATTCTGTCTCACATTCACGCCTCTGTCAGAGGCGTATTCAGTCTTACATTCCTGTTCTATATTGCTTGTGTGTATAAGTGTTGTGTTTGCAGTGCATGTTGAATGTTATTGTACTGTGAAATAGCTATGGCTGAGAAGTGTTGTTTGTAACCAGTATATAATCAGCTCAATCATGCTGATCAGGTGCAAGCATTTACATTGTAAATGTGACACTGGTCTACTGCAGCTCTGATGTCTGCCAATGCAGATAGGGGTTGGGAGGCCATGGGCTTGAGTTTCAAAGACATTCAACAAGCAAAGCTCAATGATTTATACTTCAGGAACATGGCCAGTTAAAATGTAAGATATTTTTTAAAAATGGAAAGAAGTCAAATGAGAACAGTGAGATAGACGTATGAGGTTAATCTCAAAGATAAGGGACCTAATGAGGAACTAAGGAGGCGATTGGGTATTTGGGAGTATCAGCGAAGAGATGCAACATCTCAGCAGCCAGACTGGTTGGCCTGGGCATGTGGAGAGGATTGAATAAAGTATTTCATTCTGCACCTGAAGGTGCTTCAGTGGGGAGTCTTGCTAAGGCACGGTTAGCACTGTGCCAACATCTGCCACAGTGATGACATGATGGGGCAGTGTTGCAGCGGGACTTTATTGTATTATGTTATAGAAAATTGAATTAGCAATGTATGTACAGTAGGGTAGATTTTCCAGTTTGTTTGCGATGGACCAGTTAGTGTGCGATATACTGTATACTGGTATGAAGTTGAATCCCGCTCATATGTAACATTTCTGTATCTGTATGTAGTGTGACAGTTCTGCAAGGGTAGTCACTGCTCTAAAGGGTAGTGCTATAGCACTGAGAGCACCATTAACATAATTTATGCATACAAAATATATTTCTATGGGATATGGTTTTCCTAGCAGTGTGTGTAATAATGAGATGTGTTAGGCGAGGAGTATATCTTATGTCGTGAATACAAGAAAGGTTTTACCAGAAGTGTGAACGTTTCCTTTTTCATTCCCCGCTAAAGGATGGCTGTGCCAAAAATGCCTCCATTTTACTTTGTCTACACATATCCCTTTTGTTTGTACAGTATCCATACAGTTACAATGTTCCTTTCATTTTAATCACAGAGTAATTGGTAAGTTGCTGGAAGTGGTGAAGAGCATGTATGATGGTGCAAGGGCGGCAGTGTGTGTAGAGGATGAACAGAGCGAGTTCTTTGATCTGAAAATTGGGTTGAGCCAAGAGTGTGTGATGTCCCCATGTTTGTTCAGTATATATATGGATAGAGTCATGAAAGAAATACAAGGAAGAGCAGTGCATGTTGGATTACCCCTGATAAAGGGAAGGGAGTGAGTGGAAGCTGCCTGTGCTACTGTTTACTGATGATACAGTTCTGATGAGTGTTAATGAATGGGAGTTGCAGTGTTTGGTAAATGTTTTTCGAGATGTGTATGAGAAACGGAACCTGAAGGTCAATGTGGTGATGAGTAGGGTTATGGTCTTTGAGAGGGTCGTAGCTCGATTGGTAGAGCGTTCACCTGCTAACCGTGAGGTTGACGGTTCGAGCCTCGGGCCAGCCAGTGTGTTATTGGCAGACGTCAGTGCTGTTGGTGAACGGTGCGGTCTAGCAATCTGTGGCAACTATTCACTAAGTCCCTGATTCATCAGGGCACCCACCCTAGCCTTGCTATTCAGCAGGGAGTGTATGGTGGTAAAAACTGCATCATCATCATCATCAGAGGAATCATTCACAGAGTGTGAAGTGAGGTTGAATGGTCAGGTAATGGAGACTGTCAGTTCATTTAACTACAATCAGGCTGTTGAATAACGCATTTTTGTTCTAACGCGGACCCAGTAAATGCGAAAGCTCTATTCTAACAAGGACAAGGAACATTTTCAATCTACTGTGGAATCAACTCGGCCTGGTGACGTTACACTTGGGTCCGCTCGGCTTCCCGCTCTCCCTCCCAGTCTGTTTATCTCTGTCGGTCTGCATGTGCTTGAGTATATTTTATAATTACAAGGATCTCTCCCACTGTTACGTAACCGTGATGCCTCCCCCCCGTGACCCTATTGGATTTTTATGATGTGTGATGCGTACGGTACTTTATTGTATTTCTATGATGTGTGATGTGTACTTTGTGTCAAAAGGAGACTTTGGGATATTGGCTGGGATGAAATGTGTCAAAATGTGGACTTTGGGATTTGGCTGTGACAAAATGGCCTAGTTCCTATAGGTTCTATTATTTGAGTAACACTGTTATGAAAGGAGGAAATAACTGTTACCTAGAGCCTGACTGTATTTGGGCAGTGTGATGAATAAAGATGGCAGTATAGAGGATGAAGTGTGAGAGTATGGAACAGGAAGAGGGTTGTAGGAACACTGACAGCTTTGACAAGGACTTGGATGGTGGGCAAGGAAGTAAAGAAGTCACTGCATGATAGTGTGGTAATCTTACGTACGGAGTGAAGCATGGACGTTGCTGGAGAGACATATATCAAGAGTTAGAGGGGGGGGGGGGATGAGTTACTTGAGAAGTGTGTGTGGAGTCACTTGAAGAGACAGACTCATGAGGAAGTATGAGAGTGTTGTGGTGTGGATGTGGACGTGCAGGAGAGTGTGAAGATCACATTGAAGTGGTTCGGTCATGTGGAGCGTATTATGAGGGGGTTCGGTCATAAAGAGTATGGTAAATGGGAGAATGACTAAACAAATATATCAGAGTGAGGTGAAAGAGCAAAGAGGAAGAGGTAGACCGAGATTGAGGAGGAAGGATGGAGTCGAGAGGTATAAAATTGAAGGGGTTGTTGGGTGGGAGGATGGGCATTGACTGATAGGGAACAGGTGCATAGAGGACAATCATTTGTGGCAACCCCCCGAGGATTAGGGCATGTGGCAATAGATAGATAGATAGACTTTCTTCTTTCAATCCATTAGCGATCTTCCACCACTGGTTGTCTCTCTCACTTTGACTTCCATTTACTGTATCTTGGCATTCTGTCATCATCCATTCTCTGTACATAACCATTACACAGCAAAATATTGTCATCCGGGTATCGTTCATGTCAGTCTATTCTATTGTCTCCATTATTGTCCTCATTTATTATATACATCGGAGACCAATATTCAACCCAAATTTCAATGAGGTTAGGCTAGTGCATGATGGCGATAAGCGTAATGTGAGAATAACTTATTATTTGTATTTAAATGACCTTTTAATGAAGCCAATTATTGATTGTTTCCTTTACTATTTCAGAACACTTTTCAATTAGATTTTGACCTTTTGTTATTATTACTTTAGAGTCTACTTCCTTGCAGGCATCACTATAAATTTTTAAGTATGGAATTGAATTTGCCAAGCGTGTTCCCAGTTAAGTGGGTTATCTTAGTCACTTTTCACTTTGGTTTTGTTGTCATATAGAGTTGTTATATGTGTACAGATGTTAATTTTTTTTGTTGGTGTACTTGGGGGACACGGCTTGTAGTACAGTACTGTATACAGTGTTTCCAATCTGAATGCTGTATATTACAGTACAGTACTCTCTTCCCCCCTGGGGGTAAGGAAATAGAATATGCCTCCTGCGTGTCGTAAAAGGCGACTAAAGAGGTTAGGTCGGTGGTTATGCGACCCTCCACCCGTGATTTTTTTTAAAGCAACGAATAACGAACAAACGGCCTCGGAACTAGTTGGACCTAATGTTGACTAACTCCGACCTACTATGGACAGTCTAAGGATTGCGACTTGAATTGTAAGAGGCATGAATGATGACACAAAAGAGAGAGAGGTCCAGGAAGTGTTAGTGAATGCCAGGCTGGATGTATGCGGAATGACTGAGACCAAATGGAGGGGTACATGTGTGAGAGACTGGGAGTGTGGAATGGGTGTGTGTGCTGGAGTGGGTGAGAATGAGGGAGCGAAAGAAGGTGTGTGTTTTTTTGTAAGTAACAAATGGAAGGAGCTTGTATGAGACTAAAAATAATAATAGGTTTATTTAATGTCATTTTTACAATTGCAACCATAGAGTTGAAAATATACAGTGAGTAAAACATACATACAAAGTGTCATTAAACATAAAATGCACATAAAATACAAATATTAAGAACAATTTGCCAGAATAATGATCATGTACTGTATTGGCAAAATATAATATAATTTCAAAACACTGACTACCTACTTCCTCAAGTAATTGTTTATATACCTGGTCATCTGTGGAATGGCACTGTTTTGGTGTTTCTTGGTGTTACATTTTTCTTCAACTAGAAAGTTTCTTGCTCGTAATTTGTGTGTGTAAGTGTTGGTGTTGTCCGGTAGAAGTATATTTCTATGCTGTTTATCGTGCAACAACTTAAGGCTGTCTTCTATGGTTCTGTGGGTGCAAGGATTGTGTGGATGAGAATGAAAGTAGGAATACAGACGTGGGTGGTTGTGTGTGTGTGTGTGTATGCTCTGACAGAGGATAAAACTGTAAGAGAGAAAGAGGAGTTCTGGGTGGATGTTGAGGCGTGCCTGGATAAGTTTGGCAAGAGCAAAAGAATATTTCTGATTGGGGATATCCCGGATATGAAAGTGAAGGTGGGTGATAGGAAAGTTGATGGAGTGGCGGGAGGGTGAGGTTTACCGTCAGAGTGTAGGAATAGGTTTTTACACCATACCCGAAAGAGGATTTATGGAGATCCGATCTTACTCTCAACCATCTTAACAATTTTACCAACACACCTAAATTTCGTTAGATGCTGAAATAGCCTCCCGAAAATATGCCATGGGCTGGGATTGAACCCAGGACCCTTAGGCTATGAGGCTGTCACTCTACCAGTTAGACCAAGAAAGATATCTCACTTGACCCGGTCAGCTCAAATTATTTCCGCATCTGGTTCTGTTTAGGATAACCTATTTTTACTGACTTTACAAGAGGTGAATGGGAATGGTAGTGCACTTGTGGACGTATGTGTGGGTAGGAGGTTGTGGATAGCCAACACCTTCTTCCGACACAGAATGATACACAGGTACACATGGAAAGTGGTGTGGAGGAGGAAGGATGATACAGTGGTGGAACGAAAGGCACTGATTGATTATATATGTGAATGAACAAATGAAGAATTCTGTGCTGGATGCTAGGGTGTATAGGGGTATTGGGGGGGGGGGGTCTGTCGGATCATTATGTAGTAGTAGCTAAAATTAGGATACAAAAGAAGTGGGTGAGGAGAGCTGGAGGGAGGCGAGAGGAGGGTGGAGAGGTTGCAGGAGGAGGAGATTAGGGAAGAGTTGAAGAGAACAGTAAAAAGACGACTTGGGAGGTTTGACCTGGAGGGTATGGAGGAGGTGAGCAAAGTGTTTAAGGAAGCGATATATGCAGCATGTGAGGAGTTTTTTTTTTTTTTTTTTTTTTTTTCTATGTGATTGAGGGAGGCAAAAGGCATAACTGCCTATAGCGAGTGCCTCCCCCATAGTTGAAAGAGTGACAGGGCCAAAATCAAGGGACGTTCGAGCCAAAATACCTGGACACACGGAGTTTGAAGCAATTTAAGTCATAGGAAGAGGGAAAGACTGATTCTGGGAGAGAGTTCCAGAGCTCAGCTGTTGAGTAGAAGAAAGTTTGAGAGTAACGTTTCACTCTTGGGTTGGAGAGTTGCACAGAGTAGGGGTGGGATTGAGTTGCAAGACGGGTACCACGTGCCCTACGTAAAGGAGGTGGTATGCACTGGGATAGCTCTGAGGAACACTGATTATTATAGTAGCGATAGAATAGCGAGAGAGATGCAACATTGCGGCGGAGAGAGAGAGATTGCAGAGAGTTGGTGAGTGGACGGGAGTTAATGATACGAAAGGCCTTCCTTTCAACTTTGTCTAGGAGAGCGGTGTGAGAGGAACCTCCCCACACATGTGAACAATACTCAATACAAGGGCGCACTATGCCCCTGTACAGAGCAAGAAGCTGTGCAGGGGAAAAGAACCCCCTAAGGCGGTTGAGCACACCCAGCTTCTGGGAGGCTGCCTTAGCAAGACTGGTAATATGGTCCTTCCAAATGAGAGCAGAAGAAAAAGAGACACCAAGAATATTGAGAGAAGATGAAGGGTTGATTTTTGTATTGTTGAAGAATAAGGGATAGTCCGCTGGGAGATCCTGACGGGTAGATAGATGGAGAAATTGGGTTTTGGAAGCATTAAAGTTAACAAGGTTTTCTCTGCCCCAATTGGAAATAGTATTTAGATCAGAATTTAAGAGTTCTATGGCTTCATTACGTTTGTCGTTGAGGGATTGCTGGCTGGGGCGTTCTGAAAAACTAATGGAGTAGTGTAAGGTTGAGTCGTCTGCGTATGAATGGATGGGAATTAAGGTACAGTTAAGGAGATCATTTATAAAAATTAGAAAGAGAATAGGAGATAGGACAGAGCCCTGAGGAACACCGGAGTTTATAGGGTGAGGAAGTGAACAATGGCCGTCCACAACCGCGGCTATGGAACGGCCGGAAAGGAAATTAGAGACAAAGGCACAGATGGAGGGATAGAAACCGAAGGAGGGTAGTTTAGAAATTAAAGATTTATGCCAGACTCTATCGAAGGCTTTCGATATGTCTAGTGCAATAGAAAAAGTCTCCCCGAAGTCCCGGAAGGAGGATGACCAAGAGTTAGTAAGATATGAAAGAAGATCACCAGTAGAGCGACCCTTAAGGAAGCCATACTGGCGATCTGAGAGCAGATTATGAGAAGAGAAATGCTTAAGAAATTTGGAAGCAAGAATAGTTTCAAAAACTTTAGAAAGACAAGAGATGAGAGCAATTGGACGATAGTTGGAGGGTTGAGAGCGGTCACCCTTCTTTGGGACAGGTTGAATGTGAGCAAACTTCCAGCATGAAGGGAAGACGTTAGAGGATAGACAGAGACAAAAGAGTTTGCCTAGGCAGGTGTATGGAGTAAGGAGAAGAGGGAGAGGAGTGAATGGTACAGCATGGTGGACTGAAGATAAGAAGAAAGCGTATAGAGAGGTGGTTGTTGTTGTTGTTGTTGTTCCCTAAGCTGCCTGGCCGAACAGCCCCGAGTCCCTGAGAAAGGCCATGGCCACGATCGGGCTTTCCCTCAGAGCTCTCATTGAGTGTAGATTGTGTTGTTGGCGTAAGTGGTTGTGTGAAATGCAGTCTTCTATGATGTGTTTAATGGTATGGGGTGCTGTGTTACATCCCGGGCAGGCGTCGACAACGGAGTCATCCAGTCTCTTCTGATAGCTCAGGAGAGCTGGATGGTGTCCGCATCTCAGCCTGGCCAGGTGGACTCTGTCCTCGCGAGGAAGGGAGGATTCGGAAGGATGGATTTCGGGAGGTCGTGCATGCAGCTGCGTGTTGTCTGTGAGTGAGTGGATGGATCGGTGAGAGATATGAGTATGGATGTGCTTCTGGAAGTTGGTTCGGGGTGGGCAGGGAGGGAGAGAGGACAATAATTGTGTGTGATACCGTGTGCTGGGTGTTGTTTTGATATTTCTTGGTGTCTGTGGGTGTGTTGCCATGTAGTTTAGTGGGTGGTCTTGGTTCGTGGAGGCTGCTGCCAGGAATTGAGTGCCTCTCATGTCCAGATGGTCTTTGACTTTGAGGATTTTGGTTTCTTGATGTAGGTGATCTGTGGGTGCAGTAGCTGTGCAGCCTGTAATGATCTTCAGGGCTTTGTTTTGAATAGTCTGTAAGGTCTTATGATGTGTTTCAGCTAGGTTAGAAGCCCAGGCTGGGCTTGCGTATTCCATCACTAATCTTATGTATTGTTTATATACTGTGGTGGTAGTTTCTTTGTTGTGTCCAAATTTTGTGTGAGCAAGTGACCTGAGGGCGTTAAGTCTGGGTGTCAGTTTCTTTTAATGTTTGTGGTGTGCTGTTTGAATGTCATATGAGTATCATATGTTACTCCTAGGATTTTGGGTGTGTGTGTATGTGTTAGGGGTGTGTTGTTTATGGTGAGTTGAGGGATGTATTCGTGTCCTCCTGTCCAACTTGTGAGCAGGGTTGCGGTGGATTTGGCTGGGGCTAGATTAAGTCTGTTTGTAGTGCACCAGCCATGTAGTGTGTTGAGATAGGGTTGAAGGAGATCTGTTGCTCTTTTTGGGTCATGGTGTGTGCATGTGAGTGTTATGTCATCTGCATAGGAGGCTAAGTTTATTTGGGGCGTATTGGGTGTAGTTATATCGTGCATGTACAGATTGAAGAGTGCGGGCGATAGGACGGATCCTTGTGAGACTCCGTTTGGAAAGTTTCTGATTTTAGATGACTGACCGGCAAAAGATACGTGTGCACATCTGCCTGCTAGGAAGTTGGCCAGCCACCTTTTTGTGTTGTTGTGCATGTTTGTGTTGTAGAATTTGTTTGTTAGGTTGTGGCGGGAGATGGCATCGAAGGCTTTACTAATGTCGAGTGTGGCTAATAGTGATCTGTGTGGTGGTCTAGCTGAGTTGATGCCGTCGAATCTCTTTGTGTAAGGTCTGTGAGAAGAGTGTTTGTGGAGTGCAGTGGCCTAAAGCCATGTTGTGTTGGAGCTAGGGGTAGGTCAGGTGTAATTTGTTGTTGTTGTTCCCCAGACTGCCTGGCCGAACAGCCCCAAGGCCCCAAGCAAGGCCAAGGCCATATCCGAGTGCCCCCACAGACCCCTCCCTGCCTACCACAATAAAGCCTGGGTGACCGAAGCCACTCCATGGCGGGGAGCTGAGGAGGGTGCGGAAACGCCCGGGAAACCAAAGCCCCACCCAAGGCCCTGTGCCCCTCAGCAATTATGAAGGGAAAGTTGAGGGGCAAAGGAAAAAATGTGACGCTTTGGCTCCCAGTCTGCCAACCTCTAGGTTGGCAGTAAGGAGGTCAATCCACGGAAGAGACGCAGTCACATGAGATCTAGAAAACATATAAGTAAAAGGAACAGTCGGAGTAAGCTATGGGTATGGCAGAGATCGCTCAGTTCTCACTCTGATAGACCAGCCCATCACCACTGTAATTAGTTGTAATACTAGGCGTTCCATGACTTTGGAGGGGGAGCAAAGGAGTGTGATGGGGCGGTGCGAGGAGGGTAGCGTGGGGTCTTTGTTGGGTTTGGGGAATGTGATGATGATACCATGCTTCCAAATGTCTGGTATTGTGTTGTGTGAATAGCTGTAGTTTGATGTTAGTGAGTGCTTGTATGCCTTGTGGTCCCAGGTGTCTGAGGTGTATGTTGCTTATGTTGTCTAGGCCACAGGCGGGTGAGTGCTTGAGAGAGGTGGTTGGGTAGTAGAGTGAATGAAGATTTGGAGAGACAGAAAAAAGCGAGGTACTTGGAGAAAAAGAGAGTAGTGAAGGAAAGTAAGAGAAGATCAGATGAGGAATTTGGAAGGAATCTGAGTGTAAAATGGAAGGAGTGTAAGAAACTGTTCTGGAGAGAGGTCAAGAAAGTTAGGGAAGGTAGCCAGGGAAATAGTAAAGGTGTGAAAGATAAGAATGGGCGAGTGTTAACCGAGAAGCAAGAGAGAGTCGAAAGATGGAGGGAGTATTTCAACGAATTGCTGAATGTAAGGAATGAAGTGCCAGCAAACATAGTTGGATGGGGTATGGAAGGGAGAAGAAGAGAAGTAGGGGAGGAGGAGGTGGGGATCAGGTCAGAAGTGTGTGAAGCCATGAAAAGAGTGAAGCTGGGGAAAGCATCAAGAATAGATGGAGTGTGTGGGGAAATGCTGAGGTATGGTGGTGAGATAGTGATCGAATGGGTATGGAAAATTTGTAAACTAGCATGGGAGAACGGGAGTGCACCTGATGACTGGAAGACAGGCATAATAGTCCCCCTGTATAAGGAGAAAGAGGAATGTGTGGTAACCACCGGGGAATATGTCTTCTAAGCGTATTAGGGAAGGTGTACAGTAGGGTAGTTATTGAGAGAGTGAGAGCGAGAATGGAGAAATGGATAGGTGACGAGCAGGGCGGGTTTAGGAAGGGAAGAGGATGTGTAGATCAGATTTTTGCCCTGAAATGTGTTGTGGAGAAATATCTGGAGAAAGACAGAGTGGATAGAGAAGGTATGTGGAAAGTACTGAGACTATACGGAGTAGATGGCAAGTTGCTGAAAGCAGTGAAGAGCATGTATGAGGGTGCAAAGGCATCAGTATGTGAGGAGAATGAGCAGAGCGAGTTCTTTGATCTGAATGTTGGGTTGAAACGGGTGTGTGATGTCCCTGTGGTTGTTTAATGTATACAGTATATGGATGGAGTCATGAAAGAAATACTGTACAAGGAAGACCAGTGGATGTTGGTGTACCACTGATAAGGGAGGGAACCAGTGGAAGCTACCTGAACTGCTGTTTGCTGATGATACAGTTCCGATGAGCGATAGTGAATGGGAGTTGCAGGGTCTGGTAAATATGTTTGGAACAGTGTGCGAAAAACGGAATCTGAAGGTAAATGCGGGGAAGAGAAAGGTTATGGTCTTCGAAATGGGTGAAGCCACAGTGTGAGGTGAAGTTGAACGGTCAGGCTATGGATATTGTCAGCTCATTTAATTATCTGGGCAGTGTGCTGAGTAAAGATGGGTGTATGGATGAAGAAGTGCGGGAGAGGGTGCAACCCGCGAAGAGGTTTGTAGGAATGCTGAAAGCAGTAACAAGAAATAGGGTGGTCAGCATGGAAGCAAAGAAGTCCTTGCATGACAGTGTGGTAATCCTGACACTGACTTACGGAAGCAAAACATGGACGTTGGTGGAGAAACTCAGACCAAGAGTGAGAGGGGTGGAAATGAGTTACAGTACTTAAGAAGTGGGTGCGGAGTTACATGGAGGGATAGACAGACGAATGAGGAAGTGGTGTGGAGGTAGATGTGCTGGAAAGTGTGAAAAGGAACAGCTTGAGATGGTTCGGCCATATGGAACGTATGGGAAGCGAGAGAATGACTAAGACGGTGTACGAGAGCAAGGTGGAAGGACAGGAAGAGGTAAACCGAAAGAGAGGTGGAAGGATGGAGTGAAGAAGTATATGGATGAAGGCAGTGCTGGTTGGGAAGAGGGGCGTTGACTGACTGGGGACAGAGGTGCTTGGGGGCGTTTCGTTCATGGCCACCCCTTCGAGGATCACGGCGTCAGGCAATAGCTATAGATAGATAGATTTTTAAAGTCACACACAGCAAAGAATATTTTAGATAAATATATTTCCTAAAAATATGTAAGCATTAATGTTCTATTTACTTTAATATACATATAATATTTCCTTCCTGGAATGGAATTCTGAAGGGAGAGCAAAATCGCTAATCAAAATGAAATCTGCAGAGAATTACCCCAAGAATTTATTTCAATTGTGTCTTTATGATATTTTGTTTATTTGGATGCGTTAAATATTGGCATGGTACTATATTATTGACCATAGACTTTTGGCAAATACATGAACTCCCGTGATGAGGTCGTAATCACAGACCACCTATTAACCCGTGTAGTACCGGTGACGTCCTTTTCATTACATCCTGGCAACTGTTACACGATTTCATATAGTTTAGGAAGGACGTCTACCAATTAAAGGCCTCCAAATTATTTCAATTAATCCATTTAGCTACCTTATATCCTTCCTAAGCTTCATAAATTCGTCTAAATACATCAGAAATTCATTAATGTGAACGTGACTGGTTCTGGAGGGGTTAGATGAGTATGATGAACATGAAGAGCAGAGCGTGTTGTTCTGGACTGACCAATTTGTACTCTCATCGTTATTTTTGTCAGTAATACCAGCATCAATATTATGCTTACTTGGTCAATAAAGTTCACTGATTACGTCAACATTGAAGGTTGACGTAAGCTTTAACAGTGGATGTATACAAGTAATAGGCTATATTAACTTCCATGCAGTACTTAAGAAAAGTTAGCATTTCAAATTGTATTGCAAAAACTTCCAGATACATATCTGATTTGAGTATTTTAAGAGTATTTTTCGTACTATTTTATAGTTTATTTATAGTTTATACATTTAGTTACATTTCGTAAACTAATTGAAATTTGGTGAGGTATTGTGAGGCAGGGGAGGTAGAGTGAGTGAGGTAGGGAGAGGTAGAGTGAGACAGGGGAGGTAGTGTGAGTGAGGTAGGGGAGGTAAAGTGAGTGAGACAGGGAGAGGTAGAGTGAGGCAGGGGAGGTAGAGTGAGTGAGCCAGGGAGAGGTAGAGTGAGGCAGGGAGAGGTAGAGTGAGGCAGGGAGAGGTAGAGTGAGGCAGGGAGAGGTAGAGTGAGGCAGGGAGAGGTAGAGTGAGGCAGGGGAAGTAGACTGAGGCAGGGGAGGTAGAGTGAGGCAGAGGAGGTAGAGTTAGGCAGGGGTAGGTAGAGTTAGGCAGGGGTAGGTAGAGTTAGGCAGGGGTAGGTAGAGTTAGGCAGGGGTAGGTAGAGTGAAGCAGGATGACCTACTTTTACTGGCGGGGTTTAGCGTCCGATCGGCCGTTGCCCTCTCTCTCTCTCTCTCTATCTATATATATCTCTCTCTCTCTCTTTCTCTCTCCTTCCTTACTTACTTTCTTCTCTCCTTCCTTGGACCTCCTTCCCTTCCTCCCCCCCCCCCCCTCTCTCTCTTTCTCTTTATTCTCTCTCTCTCTTTCCGTGTATTCTTCCCTCCTTCATTTCCTCTTTCCCTCCCTCTGTTTTTTCCCTTTCTCCGTTCTCTATTTACTCCGTTTTATTCCCTTTCTCCGTTTTTCTTCACTTACTCCTTTTTCTTCGCTGCCTCATCCTCTATCCTTCCTGCCTTCCAATCTTCTCTCTCCACTTCCTGTTGTCTTCTTCATCTGAATTGTTTACTATTTTTTGTTCTTCCCTCCCTCTCTATACCTCTTGCCTCCCATCCCTACCTCCTTCTTTCCTTCCCTCCCTCTCTACCTCTTTCCTCCCATCCCTACCTCCTTCCTTCCCGCCCTCTCTACCTCTTTCCTCCCATCCCTACCGCTTGCCTCTTTCCTCCCTCCCTCCTTCTATACCTCTTTCCACCCATCCTTACCTCTTGCCTTTCCTCCCATCCCTACCTCCTTCCTTCCTTCCCACCCTCTCTACCTCTTTCCTCCCATCCCTACGGCTTGCCTTTCCTCCCTCCCTCCCCCTTCTACCTCTTTCCTCACATCCCTACCGCTTGCCTTTCCTCCTCCCTCCCTCCCTCCCCCTCCCCCTTTCTTACCTTCTTACTTCCCTACATCTTTATTCCCTCGCCCTTTCCTCCCTTCTTTCCTCCTCCACCATCCCTCCCTCCCTCCCTCATACGTGTATTGCTTCTCGATCTTTCTTGCCTTCGCTTGTTTTCTTTACACGCATTTTTCTTGTACAATCAATTTAATCTATTATTCATCTGTCTATTTCAGCGTCGTTTTGTATTTTATTGGTTGTTCCTTAATATTTGGATTATATTACAAGTTTACAACTACTCTCACACGTTTACACACAGCTTAGGAAGGATCTCTCGAACGCAAGGAATGAAACTAATCCGTGCTTCGATTTTGGCGAGCCTGAAATTTAGGAGGAATCGTCCTGGAAATATTTTTTACCAAAAAATGTACACATATAATATCTCGAGGGGGCGGGGATCTTGGAGGCATATTTTAAAGCTTCATTGAGGTCTACGAAGCAAAAAAAAAAAAAAAATATATATAATTATATATATATATATATATATATATATATATATAAATTAATAATAATAAAAAATTACCGGTAATAGATAAATAATGAAAGGAAATATAAAATGTAAAAAAATCTTACTTTCCTTCTCTCCATTGTACTTTCTGTGGACACTGGCACTTCCGGTTGCGTCAAACTCTCTTTATTTCACTTTTAGACACTTTCTCCGGTTTTTATCTCTCTTACATGCGAGAATTTTGACTGGCACATTTTGTTTAGGATTTTTTTATTGGCGTTATTGTTTTTTTATTTGTTGTGATATTCCTCGTTCACTGTTTAGCTTTTGTTTTTATTTTATTTATTTATTTATTTCATTGTATTAATCTATTTATGTATTTATTACTCTTGTTACATGTTATTCGTTTTTTTTACTGTTTTATTATTATATATATATATATATATATATATATATATATATATATATATATATATATATATATACTGTATATATAAACAGTAGGCCTATGTGTTTGTATTGATATGAATTAGTTATGGCACCTCGATTAATATTAGTTTTCTTTCATCCTTATTTAAATTTCCAAATAATTAATTTCAAATTGCCAATTTATCATGATTTTGTGTAAACCGTATATAATGTTAAGTCGATATAATAAAAGCTAACATGATTTAAATTATTGGATAATATTTTATTTTTGTTTGATTCTCAAATATATTAAGTATAAACTAATTTAAATATTTTGTATTCTAGTAATTTATATTCTGCCTTATATGAATATTCAGCACCATGATGTCAATTTTACCAATGAAATTGCATGCATCTACTTAAGTATAAATATATATATATATATATATTATATACACAATATTCTTAAATATGCAGTTTTATCGACAACCACCACAAGGATGACCACAGATGTAGCTTTTATGGAAGATCCAATCATATACCAGTAATATTTAAGTACACACACACACACACACATTCAAATGCATGTACTGTTAGCTGTATGGTTGGATAAAGTTTGGAACAGATAAAGGGTTTTGAATACATTATTGAGAAAGAGAGGGAGGTGTGGGTGGGGTGAAGGGTGAAGTAGGGTGGGTGGGTGTGGGCGGGATATGAAAGCAGCGTGGGTGGTTGGGTGGGTTAGGGAGGGAGGGAGGGGGGCGGGATGCCACGGTGCCTACAAGTAACTCTGCCCTCAACCAAGGAAAAATACCCTGACCTGAGGAATGGGCGGGGTCTGGCTATAGTGGGCGGGGTGTGCAGTGTCCGAGGCCCCACCCACTCCACCCGGCCAGGTATATATATAGGGAGGGATGAGGGCGGCGCTCAGTGGCCGCCCAGATGGTGGTGTGGGAGGTGTTGTGATACTGTGTTACCTTAGGATGGCGCTCACCGTCCACCTCCTTTACCTCCACTACTACTGAGCTGCCCTGCTGTTAATGTACCGCCGCTGCTGCTACCACTGCTGCTGCCCTCTGCTGTTGTACCGCTATTATCTCCGCCACACGCTCCAGTTACCATGAGTGCCGCCCTAGACCCTCTGGACCCCACGGGGATCTACTGAGGGAGATGATGATGATGGTGTGTCATCAGTCTGTTGGCCACCACCATGGGCCCTACTCCAGCCCTACTACTGGCCGCCCTACCAGTCCTCACCACCGCCCTCCTCCCGAACCTCCCTCCTGACGATGCCGTGGACGAGAACAACCTGCCGCAGGGGGCGTCGCTCCCGCTTTCCCTCCCGGAGGCTGTGGGACTCCTGCGGCGACTTGGGCACCACCAGGAGGGGGATGGCGAGCCCGAAGCCAGGTTCATCGGTGTTACTGATGGAGGACTCTACCGCGGCGGTCAGTTACACTATTTATTACACCTTCAGTAGTTGTAGTGGTAGTAGTAGTAGTAGTAGTAGTAGTAGTAGTAGTAGTTATTAGGTTCCTAATATTGTCTTATCACCATGTTTTAATTTTCTTATTCTCATTTTTTATTTGCCTTGTTCTCATAAAGTTCATAAACCATCATTTACTTGTTATCAATCTTTATTTGTCTTGCTCTCATAAACCATAATTTACTTGAGCTCATTCTTCAATTCACTTCAGTACACCTTCAGTAGTGGATAACATTTTAATTCCTCTTATTATTCATCTCCCCCCCCCCCCACCATCGTCTTATTATGTATATCACGAAACCACACACCAATCTGTCTTTCCCTCATCCTATGACTTCTACTGCTTCAAACTTCGTGTATCCAGAATATTTGACTCAAACGTATCTCGAGTTTAGCTCTGTCACTTTCAACTTCCAGGGAGACACTTGTTACAGGATCATAGGAAAAAAAGTAAAAATAAAAGAATCTCAGTGTTAAAATGTTGATACTTGCTTTAATTATTCATCAAGCTTGTTATACCTCGCGGTCACATTATTTAATTTATCAAATTGTAATTTTTAAAAGGATGTTGTCTTTGATGGAAGGGATTCGAAACTAACTTTAAAATTAAGTACAGTGTAAGGGCTGTAGTTCATGGTGGGAGGGATTAGTTCATGGTGGGTGGGATTAGCTCATGGTGGGAGGGATTAGCTCTTGGTGGGAGGGATTAGTTCATGATGGGAGAGATTAGCTTATGGTGGGAGGGATTAGCTCATGGTGGGAGGGATTAGTTCATGGTGGGAGGGATTAGTTCATGGTGGGAGGGATTAGTTCATGGTGGGAGGGATTAGCTCATGGTGGGAGGAACTCTAGTTCATGGTGGGAGTGACTAGATTATGGTGGGAGTGACTAGATTATGGTGGGAGGGATTAGCTTATGGTGGGATAGATTCTAGATTATGATGGGATGGATTCTAGATACATGATTAGATTAAGTTAAGATACTCTAGCTCAAGATGGGAGGAATTGAAGCTAATGATGAGAGGGATTCTAATATAGTTCATGATCAGATATAAGTGAGGAGGATCCATCTGGCTCATGTCGTAAGTGATTCTAGATACAGCTAAAAGATCACGTAAGAGCTGTGCCATATAAGAACCAGTACCTACGTCTTCTGCAGCATCCATTATGTTAGTGTCCTTTCTTACATACGCTCTACACTATTAACATGCCTCTTTACCTTTGATTCTGGATGTAATTAGACGATTTTATGCCGTTTAAAAAAGGATCTATGTTACTCAGAGGGTATATTGAGATTGTATTTACCCCTTTGAGTCATAGTCATAAGAGACAGAAAATCGTCTAAAGGTAACCAGAATATGATGCAAATTACGTCTAGTCCAACGGTAGCTCAATGATACATAATCAAACAAATAATAATAATTGGCGTGAACTTATTTTAATAAACACAAATTATGTTTATGTGTAGTCTGTTGTCACACTGCATTACACGAGTTGTAAGGCGATGTCACAGGAGCGCTTTTCCCGGCATTTTTTAAAGTGCTCCTTTCAGGCAATATTTCTTCAGCACCATGATGCCATTTGACCTTATATGCTGGCTAAAATTAGAGGATGTTATGCAGTTTAAGAAGGACCTATGTTACTAAGAGTGTTTAGTGTGATCTTGTTTACCCATTTGAGTCGAATAGGTAGATTACAAATGAAAGAAAGTCGTCTAATGGTAACCAGAATATGATGCAAATTACGTATTGGTGTTAACGTTGGTGTCGGGAACTAGACTAAAGGTAGAATACGTTTGGTGGCTTAACCCTTTCTGTACCGTTGACGGTCCTTTTTTTATTGGATTTCAGTTACATTTAGACGATTTTATGAAGCTTAGCAATGCTATAGGGTAGCTAGAAGGATTAATTAAGTTATATGGTAGCCTTTTAATGGGTAGACGTCCTTCCTAAGCTGAATAAAATTGTCTAATAGTTACCAGAATATAATTAAGAAGACGTCACCGGTACGAAATGGGTTAAGACTGAATGGGTAGACGTCCTTCCTACGCTTAATAAAATAATCTAGTATGGGCTGAGACTATGCCTAATACAAGTTTAATTCCAAAGTTACCAGACGAAAATTGCTCCAAAATATTGCCAGAAAAAGGACTAGTGTGACCCCGACTGAGCGAGTAATGAGTCTCGTATTACAGTAACAACACCATCACCTTCTGTTGTTGGTGTTGGTGTTGGTGTCTCTCTCTTCCTTGTTGTGTTCACCTTTATTAGGGTGACGGGAGGTTGGTTTTGTCTGGACCTCATGTTCAGAACCATTAGTTTGGCGATTTTTAGACGTTCGCCTCTCTACTTTGTCGATTGGTAAGCTTTCGCCCCATATCTTTATCAATATCAAAACCTTTCGTGTCATTTAGGTGTCAATTTATTCCTGACGAGCGATAGCAAGTCTGTAATTTAGGATCCGGCCTTCGGCCAGGAAATTTTTCTACCGATAAATGTACACATTTATCTCGAAGGGGGGTCTTGGGAGTATTTTTTAAAGCTTGATGGAGGTCTTGGGGGGAAACTAATATAAATATATACCGTAAATAAATACATAGACAAAAGAACAAACATATACAAACAACTCCAAATCTGCCCCTTACTATAACCTTAGCCTTTATCGACCACTACACTCGGGGGATTCACTTTTACTCCGTGTCGTTATAGATAGTCACTTCCGAGAGTTTTACCCCTTTTAGTCTTCTTCTCCTTAACCCTTTCATGATCGTGACGTGTTGTGGCTCTTTATTCTGGCTATCATTGGACGATTTTATACATGTAGGAAGGATCGATGGGTATTAAAAGGGGTAAAGGGTATCTCAACTCACTGTATACACTCTGGATCTCCATGCATTATATTTATATAATTTTGCATCTCCTTTAATAGTATCGCGTATTTATAGTTCTACCCCCCCCCCCCCATATGATAACCCCTTCGGCACAATGACGTCTATTTTACATTTTTACATTATTTTCTGGTTAAACTTGGACGATTTTAAGCAGCTTAACAAGGCTCTATGTTACTCTGAGGGTTTATAGAGATCGTATATACCCCTTTCAGTCCTAGAGGGTGGAATATAAGCTAAACAACAACTCGTGTATTGGCAACCCGAATCAGACGAAAATGACGTCATGGTGCTGGAGGGGTAAATAAGTATATCCTCATTCCTCGCCCCCTCTCTTTGTTTTGCTTCCACCTCTCCACATCTTTACTTTCACTTTCCATCCTTCCCCACCTTCCGTCTCTCCTCACTCCCTCTCTCTTCTTCTTCCTCTCCTTCTTCTTCTTCTCTCGCCTCTTCTTCTCCTTCTTCTACTCTCGCCTCTTCCTCATTCGCTTCCGCCTTATATAATAGATGGTAGTTTTGTTTTCGTCGGTTATGTTTGGGTTAGGCCTCATAAAACAAATTCGGATGTTGCGTGCGAATGTTGCTTTTACTGCTTTATAAGAACATAAACAGATTAGAGAAATGGAAATCTGCAGAAGGCCTCTTGGTGCATACGAGGCAGACCCTTTCTATTTGCAATATCCTAAATTAGTAATGTTATATCTATGCGAATACACATGTTTTTCCTTGATCTTTTATGTGAGCTATTAACATAATTCTGACTACATACAAAATCACTAATTAAGGATAATTACTTGGTTTGAATTTATGTTTGTCGTTACTGAAATAAAACCAATACATGTCTGAAAATATAAATTGCCCCATGTCTTGGAGTGGTGGATTTAAACATGGAAAGAGGTATATATACCATACCCTTCCCCTCTACCTCATATACTCACTCACAAGTTAGTATATCCTCACATTCTAAGTTCATCCTCACCTCATCCTTCATTCACAAATCATCCTATATCCTCATGCCACACTCACACTCCTCCATACTCACTTGTTTATGATTTGTGTCTGTATTTGTTCGGAGTTATTATCTACATTCTTTCGTAACTATTCCTAACTCATTGTCTCACTCACAACAAAGTCACTCTCACTCACTCTCCCTCTCTCTCTCACTCACGCACTCTCAATCTCAATCTCTCTCTCTCTCTCTCTCTCTCTCTCTCTCTCTCTCTCTCTCTCTCGTCGTGGCATAAAGCAGGGAGTGGGAGAGAGAAGAGATGGGGTCAGGAGGAAAGGGGGTCAAGAGAGAGAGAGAGAGAGAGAGAGAGAGAGAGAGAGAGAGATGGGGGGGGGGGGCAAAGGTGTTATTGTGGCCGAGTCCAACAGATATGAATGGTAATGCGATAGATAATGTAGATAAGTAACACCCCGTTCTCAACATTAATCATCCATTACACACCCCAATGTACCCGAATAAACTAATGAAAGAATATGGTCTTCCAGGGATTCGAACTCGGGACACCACACCCAGAACATATGCACCTAAACCATTACACCACCAACACAGTTCATACACGTTAAGATTAACCCTTTCAAGATACTCTAACGCATTTAATTTCGGTTTTCTGGCTATTACTAGACGATTTTATACAGATTAGGAAAGGTATATATTATTTGCACATTTTCTTATAGCTATACATATACCATTATGTTGATTGCTACATGAAATCGAGTCATTCTGAAATCCTTGCTTGTAAAATTGCATATGATGAACTGGTGCTTCCAAGTGACCCAAGCACTGCCTGATTCAAAGCACGACTTGGGAACGCTGTGACTGATTAACATAGCCGGAATATTAAAGCATTATTAGCATGATAGGGGTACAAGTCTTCTCTCTCTTTAAACACACCTCAGTCTTGCTTTATGTGCTAGTGTGTGTGTGAGAGAGAGAGAGAGAGAGAGAGAGAGAGAGAGAGAGAGAGGAGAGAGAGAGAGAGGAGAGAGAAGGAAAGACAATATGAAATATTGTGTATATTTGCACTTGGTAAAGTGTGTGTGTGTGTGTGTACAAAGGAAAACAAGCAACAACAGATCATGCGACTCGTCGCGGTTACTTGCCCTCCAAAAGACTGCTGGTGTGTGTTTTTTTTTAGGGGGGGAGGGGGTTGTGGTATATTGATCATGTCCTACTCGGTATGTGTCCACGAATGTATGTGCGTATTTGCGTGTGTGTTTCGGTATGTATACATGCGTGTGTATGTGTAGGGAATGTGCTAGACTAACCATTTCTCCACTGGTTGTACTATGCAGGCTAAAAATAGAACACAAGTTACGATACACCCTCCTCCTCCTCCTCTTCCTCCTCCTCCCAGGTTAGTGATCTGTGTGTGAGAGAGTGAGGACTTTAACTTGGCTGAGTGTGTGGCCATTGACTCTCTCTCTCTCTATCTATCTATCTATTTATCTAGCTATCTATCTGTTCGTCTATCTATCATTCAATCAATCTCTCTCTCTCTCTCTATCTATCTACCTATCTATCTATCTATCTATCTATCTATCTATCT
Organism: Paralithodes platypus; assembly: GCA_032716605.1. NCBI lineage: Eukaryota > Metazoa > Arthropoda > Malacostraca > Decapoda > Lithodidae > Paralithodes > Paralithodes platypus. Next base: position 25,348,100 of record CM064517.1, read on the forward strand.
ATCTGTCTGTCTATCTATCTATCTATCTATCTATCTATCTATCTATCTATCTATCTATCTATCTATCTATCTATCTATCTATCCATCCATATAACTGACCGTCACACATACATACACACGAAACTTTTAGCATATCAGGTATTCGTGGCATTTAAATTATTATGCATTGCAATAGTTTTGAACACGTGACAATAGTGGACTGGGGATTGTTGTCAGAATAGAGAGAGAGAGAGAGAGGCAGATTTAATAGATGTAGTTTTAGAGGGAGAGAGAGAGAGAGAGATAGATAGACAGACAGGTAGAGAGAGAGAGAGAGCGTTACCCCTAGTGAGGTCATGGGAGGTGGTGTGGATGCGTGGCTGGTTGTCTCTCCAGGGTGTGTTTTGCTGTCTCTCTCTCTCTCTCTCTCTCTCTCTCTCTCACACACACACACACACACACACGCTCACACACACACACACACACTCACTCACTCACTCACTCACTCACTCACTCACTCACTCACTCTCACACACACACACTCACTCTCACACACACACACACTCTTTAAAACTACATCTATTACATAATAGGCCTACTACTAATACCCTTGCCCCAAATATTGCCATATATGATATCACTTAAGGAGGTGTTCTTACCTGTACCCCCTTCTCCCTCATGCTTAGCCCCTTTCGTTCCATTAGTTTGATGCAGTTTTTAACCCCGTGCACTCCCTTGATTGACAGGGTTAGAGCGTGACCTTGTTAAGCCGGTATCACACGAGCGCTTTTTCACTCAACATTTATCCTCAACACTGGTCTGGCAGCTTATGAGGTCAACATTTACAATATTTCGGTCACCTAAAGTCATCTAACAACGGTCTAGTTTCCGATACCAGTGCAAGATAGTCCAGAAATGTTGCCAGAAAAATGTTGATCATCGAATGTTGACTATAAAAGCTCTCGTGTGATACCGGCTTTAAAAGGACTTACCTGGCCATTTGCCATAAATCCCTTGACCGAGCTGCCCAAACTCTTGCCGTCTACCAATGGCACGGCGTGGGATCGAACTGCCAACCCTTCGATCAGCAGTCAGACGACCATACCACGGCCCGTTTAGAGATTTTAAGACGTTTCACTCCATTATTATGGCGATAATGACGTTTCACCCAATTAAGAAAATCGTCCCTCGGTCAGGGCAATATTCTATACAAATGTACAAATTTAGCTTGAAGGGGGGTCAGAATGGACATTTTATTTAGTTTGAAAGAAGTCTGGGAAGACGATTTGTTAGCCTAGGAATCAAGCAAAAATACATTGCTCGAAAATGGCAAAAGCTAGCAGAATCCTCAATGCTAATTAAACCAAATATCGTAATAACCCAAAAGACCTCGGATCAGATAGTGTTAATGATTGCGGGTGACAATGAAGGGGATTATAATGTAGATTTTTATTTCTTATTCGTTCCTTTGCTGCATTTTATCACGACCACAACCAGACCACCACCATTACTACCACTACGATCACAATTACTACTACTACTACTGCAGCTACTATAATACCACTATTACTACCACACCAACTATAACTATTACAACTACTATCGCAGCGTCTACTCCCACAACTACTCTACTAACCAAACGACCACAACAACCACCACACCAACTGTTAGTACTACCACAACTACTACCACATCAACTACTACCACACAAACCACGACAACTACCACACACTTACCACAACAACAACCCCAACTACCACCACTTCAACTAAAACTAATACCACAACTACAACCACATCAACTATTACCACACAAACCACGACAACTACCACACACTCACCACAACAACAACCCCAACTACCACCACTTCAACTAAAACTACTAGCACAACTACCACCACTCCAACTGCAACTACTACCACTCCAACTAAAACGACTACCACAACTACTACCACAATTACTACGACAACTACTACCACCACTAAAGGGACGGAAAGGTTCAACAAACTGGTTACTGAGATTTTTTTTTTTTTTTTTTTTAATCCCTTGGCCTCACAATATCTTTCTCGCTTCCGTGTGTATTATTTATCCCACGCTCGCTCTCTCTCTCTCTCTCTCTCTCTCTCTCTCTCTCTCTCTCTCTCTCTCTCTCTCTCTCTCTCTCTCTCTCTCTCATATTTACTGTTTATTTATTTATAACTTAATTACTAATGATTGGCTATGTACTGTAACTATATGTCTCCTTATTCTAACTCTATGAAGGTAACACTTGCACAGTTGACAACATAAACACGGTACGGAGGAATATTTTCAACACCTGCCCTTCACTTAAGCTGAGAGAGAGAGAGAGAGAGAGGGAGGGGAGGGAGAGGGGAAGGAGAGAAGAAGGGAGGGGGGGGGGGGGGGGGGAGGGGAGAGGGAAGGGGTTTCAGAGGCAATTCACCCCTTCCCATTTACAGAACCTGTTTTAAAGGGAGGGGAGGGGGAGGTAAGGGGAGTGATGGATGGGAGGAGGGGAGGGAGGGGAGGAAGGCTTGGGGGATTGTGAGGGTAGGGGGTGAGGGGGGGAGGGGAGTGGGTACGGAGAGGTAGGAAGAGGAAGGGGATAGAGGGATGGGGGGGGGGGGGGGGATAGAGGGTTGTGACGGTAGGGAGAGGATGGGGTGAGAGGGAGGTAGGGGAAGGAAGCGAAGTTAGGGATGGGGAGGGAGGGGAGCAGACGAGGGGGAGAGGGAAAGAGGTAGGGGAACGGAAATGAATGAGAGAGAGAGAGAGAGAAAAGGAGAAAAAGAAGACTCACACAACAGTAATTAAATAAAAACAAATAATAATAATACAAATAAATAAATAAATATATAGTCGCTCCACGGACGAACCACTCCAATATCTAATAATAACAATAATCGCTCTTGCTTACAATAGTCTCCAAGTTAAATAATAATTAAATCAAACATACCATTAAACACATCATTCGCTATTTCCTCATGGCATCAAACCATTCTGACCTTTCGTACAAGAGAGGTCATTCAATTGGTAAAACAAAACAAAAAAATCTAGAGGCAATTTGAATAGATCATAGAAAAGCTTCGTTTGGAAATGTTAATCTTAATACTGTATGCAATGTCCAATCGAATACATTTAGAAGTAGACAAATATTGTTAATGATATAAGCAAATCCAATTTAGAATTTAAAGGAGGAATGTCTATGATTGTCGTAACCTTTGAAGTGTTAGGGAATGTTTAGTAACACACACACTCACACACACACTCACACACACATATATACTTTATATTGATGTTGATGTCACTTTTTTAACTTAAAAACAGTCAATCTAAGTATAGAACTGAAAATAAGAAATTAATTAGTCGGAATGCCTTTTTTTAAGAATAATTACTTGAAACGCATAAATATTACTACCGGTATTGACAAATATAATTCTGAAAAGAGTTGTAAACAATTGATATTAACTGTGTTGGTGGTGTAATGGTTTAGGTGCTTATATTCTGGGTGTGGCATCCCGAGTTCGAATCCCTGGAGGATCATAGGCTTTCATTAGTTTATTCAAGTACATTGGGGTTTGAAATTGATGATTAATGTTAAGAACGAGGTGTTACTTATTAATGAATCCCTTTAATTTAACAATTCAACTGAAATATATGAAGCCTTTTAAATAATAGTGATAATGGTGAAGGGCATTGCATCATACGTCTGTCTGTTTTTACCTATAATCTATAACTGTCAAGTGGCATTTAAGGGGGTACTACTCGCTATTTCTGGACCCCCTTCTCCCTCTTGTTTACGCATATTAGTTTTGAGGTTTTAAGACGTTCGTTCCGTTCCGTTAGTCGATTTTGAGACCTTTCGCCTCATTATTTTGTCAATATTAAGGCCTTCCGTGCCTTTTAGGTGTCGATCTTTTCCTGGCGAGCGAAAGCGAGCCTCTAATTTTAGAAGGCCGGAATATTTTTCTACCGAAAAATGTACAAATTTACCTTGAAAGGGCGTCTAGGGGGTGTTTTTCTAAGCTTGATGGAGGTCTAGCGAGGAAACTCAAACATAAATCAATACATAAATATATAGACCAAAAACCAAGCACTACCCCCTTAATGAAGAAAGTCAAAGGCCGCGTGTAAAAAGTGTCATACCGCGACCTTCACCATCTCGTTGCCTGGCGTACGATGTTGGTCGCTGCCGGAGCTAGTTGATTGAAAGAATGTATATGCAGACTAATAACACATAACAAAGCCACTCCAACAGCTTCCTCTCTCTCCAACACCCCTTTTCCCCTTTCAACATTCTCTGTACAGACTAATAACACACATAACAAAGCCACTCCAACAGCTTCCTCTCTCTCCAACACCCCTTCTCCCCTCTCTACGCTCTTCAGAAACACAGGAAAAGTAGAATGTAGATACGAGCTGCCGTTGTAAAGGCTTATCCCTCAATACCTTCACCTGACCTTTATATGCAGTTACGGATTAAGTTCTAACATTTAGTAGTCTTGTTAATAATAGCTATTTAATGTGTTTCCTCGACTATTATTATTGTGTTTTACTTAGTATGATGAAGTTAATGATAATTATTTTATTATATCTATTTTCATTAGAAGTTAGTAATGCAGGGATAGTTAAAATAGTACGAGCATAGTTACAATATTAGTTAAGTGATGCAGGGCTAGTTTATATAGTAGTACAAGGATAGTTAAATGGTAGTTAGTGATGTAGGGATGATACAAATAGTGGTTAGGGATGCAGGGATAGTTAGAATAATAGTACAAGTATGGCTAAAAGGGTAGTTAGGCATGCAGGGATAGTAGAAATAGTCGTTATGGATGCAGTTATTGTTAGAATAATAGTACACGTATGGCTAAAATGGTAGTTAGTCATACAGGGATGGTATAAATAGTGGTTAGGGTTGCAGGGATAGTTCAGGGATGCAGAGATAGTACAGGGATGCAGGGATAGTACAAATAGTGGTTAGGGATGCAGATATAGTATAAATAGTGGTTAGGGATGCAGATATAGTATAAATAGTGGTTAGGGATGCAGATATAGTATAAATAGTGGTTAGGGATGCAGGGATAGTACAAATAGTGGTTAGGGATGCAGATATAGTATAAATAGTGGTTAGGGATGCAGGGATAGTATAAATAGTGGTTAGGGATGCAGGGATAGTACAAATAGTGGTTAGGGATGCAGATATAGTATAAATAGTGGTTAGGGATGCAGGGATAGTACAAATAGTGGTTAGGGATGCAGATATACTATAAATAGTGGTTAGGGATGCAGGGATAGTATAAATAGTGGTTAGGGATGCAGGGATAGTACAAATAGTGGTTAGGGATGCAGATATAGTATAAATAGTGGTTAGGGATGCAGGGATAGTATAAATAGTGATTATGGATGCAGATATAGTATAAATAGTGGTTAGGGATGCAGGGATTGTACAAATAGTGGTTAGGGATGCAGGGATAGTACAAATAGTGGTTAGGGATGCAGATATAGTATAAATAGTGGTTAGGGATGCAGGGATAGTACAAATAGTGGTTAGGGATGCAGATATAGTATAAATAGTGGTTAGGGATGCAGGGATAGTACAAATAGTGGTTAGGGATGCAGATATAGTATAAATAGTGGTTAGGGATGCAGGGATAGTATAAATAGTGGTTAGGGATGCAGGGATAGTACAAATAGTGGTTAGGGATGCAGATATAGTATAAATAGTGGTTAGGGATGCAGATATAGTATAAATAGTGATTATGGATGCAGATATAGTATAAATAGTGGTTAGGGATGCAGGGATTGTACAAATAGTGGTTAGGGATGCAGGGATAGTACAAATAGTGGTTAGGGATGCAGATATAGTATAAATAGTGGTTAGGGATGCAGGGATAGTACAAATAGTGGTTAGGGATGCAGGGATAGTATAAATAGTGGTTAGGGATGCAGATATAGTATAAATAGTGGTTAGGGATGCAGATATAGTATAAATAGTGGTTAGGAATGCAGGGATAGTATAAATAGTGGTTAGGGATGCAGGGATAGTACAAATAGTGGTTAGGGATGCAGATATAGTATAAATAGTGGTTAGGGATGCAGGGATAGTACAAATAGTGGTTAGGGATGCAGGGATAGTATAAAAAATAGGGTTAGGGATGCAGATATAGTATAAATAGTGGTTAGGATGCAGGGATAGTATAAATAGTGGTTAGGGATGCAGGGATAGTACAAATAGTGGTTAGGGATGCAGATATAGTATAAATAGTGGTTAGGGATGCAGGAATAGTACAAATAGTGGTTAGGGATGCAGATATAGTACAAATAGTGGTTAGGGATGCAGATATAGTATAAATAGTGGTTAGGGATGCAGATATAGTACAAATAGTGGTTAGGGATGCAGATATATAAATAGTGGTTAGGGATGCAGATATATATAATAGTGGTTAGGGATGCAGATATAGTACAAAATAGTGGTTAGGGATGCAGATATAGTACAAATAGTGGTTAGGGATGCAGATATTATAAATAGTGGTGTTTAGGATGCAGATATAGTACAATAGTGGTTAGGATGCAGATATTAGGGATGCAGATATAGTATAAAATAGTGGTTAGGGATGCAGATATAGTACAATAGTGGTTAGGGATGCAGATATAGTATAAATAGTGGTTAGGGATGCAGATATAGTATAAATAGTGGTTAGGGATGCAGATATAGTATAAATAGTGGTTAGGGATGCAGATATAGTACAAATAGTGGTTAGGGATGCAGATATAGTATAAATAGTGGTTAGGGATGCAGATATAGTATAAATAGTGGTTAGGGATGCAGGGATAGTATAAGACAGAAGTAAAAACAATCCCTTCACTTCCGGAAGGGGTAGTGGCTGCTTCCTTGTCCTTCCTTCCTCACTACACACACCACTACCTCCTCCAATACCACTATATGAGGAAATGATGCAGCACCTACCTCACTCTCTCTGTCTGTCTCTCTCTCTCTATCTATCTATCTAAATATCTACAAATCTATATTTCTCTCTTTCTCTCACTCTTTTCTCTCTCTCTCTCTCTCTCTCTCTCTCTCTCTCTCTCTCTCTCTCTCTCTCTCTCTCTCTCTCTCTCTACGTAATTATATAAACAATTAAAAACAAAAGTGTTGTGCGTTTGACGAGCTTGAGAGTTAATTTGCCTATAATGTATTATGTAAACATGATTACAATCGTGTGGGAGGGATATATAACTACACACACACACACACGCACACGTAGGGGTTGCTTATTTGTGTATTTATTTGTTTATATATTATTTTTGTATGTATACAAAATATAAACAATATATACAGATCTAATATATGATTAGGCATGTGCAACAAGTCTAGACAAAGAAAATATGCAAATGTATATAATACAAGTAATGTATATAATACAAGTAATGTATATAATACAAGTATTGTATATAATACAAGTAATGTATATATTACAAGTAATGTATATAATACAAGTAATGTATATAATACAAGTAATGTATATAATACAAGTAATGTATATAATACAAGTAATGTATATATACAAGTAATGTATATAATACAAATAATGTATATAATACAAGTAATGTATATAATACAAGTAATGTATATAATACAAGTAATGTATATAATACAAGTAATGTATATAATACAAGTAATGTATATAATACAAATAATGTATATAATACAAGTAATGTATATAATACAAATAATGTATATAATACAAATAATGTATATAATACAAATAATGTATATAATACAAGTAATGTATATAATACAAGTAATGTATATAATACAAGTAATGTATATAATACAAATAATGTATATAATACAAGTAATGTATATAATACAAGTAATGTATATAATACAAGTAATGTATATAATACAAGTAATGTATATAATACAAATAATGTATATAATACAAGTAATGTATATAATACAAATAATGTATATAATACAAATAATGTATATAATACAAGTAATGTATATAATACAAATAATGTATATAATACAAATAATGTATATAATACAAATAATGTATATAATACAAGTAATGTATATAATACAAGTAATGTATATAATACAAATAATGTATATAATACAAGTAATGTATATAATACAAGTAATAATTCAGTTCAATAATATCATCTTCCTTGAACCGATTTGTATGTTTATTTTCTCTTTCCCTATCTATCTATCTATGTATGTATCTATCTCTCTCTCTCTCTATATATATATATATATATGTATATATGTGTATGTATCTATCTATCTATGTATGTATCTATCTATTTATTTATATCTATATACAGTATATGTATGTATATCTATCTCCATATGTATCTATCTACCCATCTATCTATCTATCTATCTATCTAGCTCTCTCTCTCTCTCTCTCTCTCTCTCTCTCTCTCTCTCTCTCTCTCTCTCTCTCTCTTTCTCTCTCTTTCTCTCTCTCTCTCTCTCTCTCTCTCTCTCTCTCTCTCTCTCTCTCTTTCTCTCTCTTTCTCTCTTCTCTCTCTCTCGTCTTTTCTCTCTCTCTCTCTCTCTCTCTCTCTCTCTCTCTCTCTCTCTCTCTCTCTGATCCAAGGACAGGGCTGTGTCTCAATATATTCTTACCAAAAACTGTCAATCCATTGTTGAAGGAAATGGTATGTGTGTGTGTGTGTGTGTGTGTGTGTGTTGATATTTTGATTAAGGCCAGAATATGTCATTCTATATATATGATATGTTTATCAAGTGAAACAAATTTGTAGTTTCATATTGTTAATAAATATTGTCTCCCATAGTGACAATAATATTTTATTTTTTATTTTTACATATTTAAATACAAAAGAAAACATGAACAAACGCTGATAGATGTTACATACTTGACAGACAAACATCTCTATCTATCTATCTATCTATACATCTTATATCTATCTATTTATCAATCTCTCTTTTCTATATCTGTCTATCTATCTGTATCTATCTTCTGTGTGTGTGTATGTGTATGTACGTATGTCTAGGTGCACACATGTAGGTGGAGTGTAATACAGATGCGGGTGTCCTTGTGTGAGCGTTTTTATTGAGGTATTGGGCTAGAGCAGGTACCCACGTCTCTTATAATAAACACTGTATACCTGTAGTTACCTCAGCACACCTTAAGGGGACTCACCTGCTATGTTTTCCCTCTCTCTCCCTCTCTCTCTGGCTTGTATCCATTCGGCCCCATTCAGCCTATTGTTTGAAGACGTTTACCCCCAACCAGGTGTCAATTTTTTACCGCTCGCCAGCATATTTTGTTATATATGTTTTTGACAGCAGGCTAAATTTGTATATTTTTCGATAGAAAAATGTGTCCGGCGAAGCCGGATTTCTCCATACAATGCTGGCTCGCTATCGCTCGCCAGGACGAACTCGACACCTGGATGGGGATAAACGTCTTAAAACAGTAGGCTGAATAGGGCCGAATGGATACAAACCAGAGAGAGAGATATTTTTTTTTGGAAAAACCCCCTTAACCCCTTCTCTACCGGCGACGTCTTTTTGAGTTTATTCTAGCTCGATTTACACGATGTTGTACTGTTGAAGAAGGATCTGTGGTAGTAAAAAGGATTAAGTGAGATAGCTCGAAGGCTGTTAACGGCTGGAGGCCCTTTGGAAACTGAATACCATCGTTTAATAGTAGCCAGACTAAAGTAAAAAAAAGACGTCCGCGGTACAGAAGGGGTTAAACACAGACTTTTAGACTATAGGCCAGGTTATTGGGTAGGTTTTTTGGGGTTTTTTCTGGACCCCTTGCTTCCCCATTTGTTTTGACATTTTCAGGTGTTTGATCCATTAGTTTGGCGATTATATGACCTTTCGTGCCATTTGGGTGACTGGGGGGGGGGGGGGGTATTTTCTTAAAGCTTGATGGAGGTCTAGGGAAGAAACTAAATATAAATATATAAAAATTATAAACTAATAAATAACCCCTCCCCCCATAAGGTTGATGGAGGTCTAGGGAGGAAACTAATAACCTCCCATTTAAATACACGGAACCACATATCTATCTGTCTATCAATAAGTCTATCACCTCTTCCATTACGTTTCAAAGTGGCTTTTTATTATTTTCGTCTCTAGTTTTATTATTGTCCAGCTTCGTAATTCTCATCCTTTTATCACCCCATCCCATTTTAATTATATATTCTTGTGTGTATCTTATTATTTGTGGCTATCCTAAGTTAAAATTTATGATAGCCCGCCCCTCCATTGCTTGCGCGGCCCCTATCATGTGACCAGAGAGTGTTCCAATACTTTAGCTTCTTTGAGGCATCTTCACACTCACACACACACACACATACACGTTCATTTATGCACACATACACACGCACGTACACACACACACACACGTTTATTTATACACACATACACACGCACACATACATGCATAAATATATATACACATACACACACACATGTAAATACACACACACACACACGTACACACACACACACGGTGATGAATGGAGGTGCACACAACAATCGACCTTCATATTGCTTTTGTTCTGTGTTGACGTGTGAATGTCAGGTGTATGTGTACGTGTGTTGTATACACGGTGAGAACACACACACACACACACACATACATACATACATACATACATACATACATACATACATACATACACACACACATACACATACACACACACACACACATACATACATACACACACACACACACACACACACACACACACACACACACACACACACACACACACACACACACACACACACACACACACACACACAGCCACCTGCACAATAGAAAATGCATGCATGCGCGTTTGTGTCTGTTGTGAACGATTTTCCAGTATATATATATATATATATATATATACTGTATATATATAATTATAATATATACTGTATATATACTGTATATACATAGTATTATGCAGTGTGTGGGGCGGTCCCAGTTTATGTTTTTTGTGCTTCTGTATGTTCATATGCGTGTGTGTGTGTGTGTGTGTGTGTGTGTGTGTGTGTGTGTGTGTGTGTGTGGACGTGTATGTCAAAGCCTACGTAGTGGTTATTATAATGATGTTTTTCTATCAGGCTGAGGTGTGTGTTTATACCAAGCCCGTCGTTGTGTTCGTCTCGTGGGGTTGTTGTGGTGGGTTGTGAGGCGTGTTTTTGTAGTTTCGTGTTGCATTGGGTTTGTGTTGTGAGGCGCGTTTTGTGTCCTGTTGACAAGTGTTACGAAGGCGTACGAGGAAACTAGCGCGGAAATATCGGCGAGACAGGCAGACAGACAGATAGGAAGAATTTTTATATTCAAAATGAATAATTCAATATAGAAATATATTGTATTGGGGGAGGGAGATATGTGGATGGGTAGATGTATATATAGTAGATGGGCAGATAGATCAATATATATATTGTATACAGTATATATATATATATATATATATATATATATATATATATATATATATATATATATATATATATATATATATATATATATATATATACAGTATATACATACTGTATATATCACAGTTAACAAGGCGTCATAGTGCTGGATAAATAAAATTAACACGCACCTTGGTATTTCCGCATTCACATTAAGTTACGTTTATTTTTATTTTCTTTATTTTTGTTCTTTAATGGACAAAAACGCGTGTACTATAAAGTTGGCAATTACGTGATACACTTAACATCAAATACAGTCCAGTACAGTATAGTTCAAAAGGCTGGATATTACATCAAATACAGTCGAGTACAGTATAGTTCAAAAGGCTGGATATTACATCAAATACAGTCCAGTACAGTATAGTTCAAAAGGCTGGATATTACATCAAATACAGTCCAGTACAGTATAGTTCAAAAGGCTGGATATTCGTAATTCGTGTATTGCTTGTTTTCATCTCAAGCTAAATCTATACTAAAATGACAACACATTCTTAAGACACAGGGAAGTAGTCTTTACAATTATATGATTATATATATGTAATTTAGAAGGTATTTCTTTACAATTATATGATTATATATATGTAATTTAGAAGGTATTTCTTTACAATTATATGCTTATATATGTAATTTAGAAGGTATTTCTTTACAATTATATGATTATATATATGTAATTTAGAAGGTATTTCTTTACAATTATATGATTATATATATGTAATTTAGAAGGTATTTCTTTACAATTATATGATTATATAATTTAGAAGGTATTTCTTTACAATTATATGATTATATATATGTAATTTAGAAGGTATTTCTTTACAATTAGATGATTATATATATGTAATTTAGAAGGTATTTCTTTACAATTATATGATTATAATATGTAATTTAGAAGGTATTTCTTTACAATTATATGATTATATATATGTAATTTAGAAGGTATTTCTTTACAATTATATGATTATATATATGTAATTTAGAAGGTATTTCTTTACAATTATATGATTATATATATGTAATTTAGAAGGTATTTCTTTACAATTATATGATTATATATATGTAATTTAGAAGGTATTTCTTTACAATTATATGATTATATATATGTAATTTAGAAGGTATTTCTTTACAATTATATGATTATATATATGTTATTTAGAAGGTATTTCTTTACAATTATATGATTATATATATGTAATTTAGAAGGTATTTCTTTACAATTATATGATTATATATATGTAATTTAGAAGGTATTTCTTTACAATTATATGATTATATATATGTAATTTAGAAGGTATTTCTTTACAATTATATGATTATATATAGAAGATTTGTAATTTAGAAGGTATTTCTTTACAATTATATGATTATATATATGTAATTTAGAAGGTATTTCTTTACAATTATATGATTATATATATGTAATTTAGAAGGTATTTCTTTACAATTATATGATTATATATATGTATTAGAAGGTATTTCTTTACAATTATATGATTATATATATGTAATTTAGAAGGTATTTCTTTACAATTATATGATTATATATACTGTAATTGTGAAGTTGGAGCTATATAATGCCAATAATTATTAACCCCTTGAGGATCATGACACGTTTAGACATTTTATTGAGGCTATCATTCGACAATTTTATGCACCTTAGGAAGGATCTGTGAGACTTAAAAGCGTAATAACTATCTCAATCAACCCTCTGACTTACATATATCCTCTCTCTCTCTCTCTCTCTCTCTCTCTCTCTCTCTCTCTCATATTATCTAGTTTATCTTTGTATATCTGTCTTATCAATACATCTTTGTTGCTTTGAAAGGATATGTGGGTTTCAAGCTGATTAATGTATGTTTATTAATATAATATAATTCTGGTTATATTATATACTGTATATATATATATATATATATATATATATATATATATATATTATATATATACAGTATATACCGGTATATATATATATATATATATATATATATATATATATATATATATATATATATATATATATAGTATATATATATATATTTTTTTTTTTTACTACCTGATCATCTCCCACCCATTGTGATGAATATTAATGAATTTACGCTTTTAGTAGAGGTAGTTTGCATGGGAATGGATCGTTCCGACTATTTTTAGTGGTTTGTTGGAAATAAGCATGCGCTCATACATATTTTTTGGGGATGGAGAGAGAGAGAGAGAGTGAGAGTAAGAGCGAGAGAGAGATGGACAAAGTTAAAATTATGCACATGCAAATATATTCCCCCCCCCCCATATATATATATATATATATATATATATATATATATATAGCTAGAGAGAGAGAGAGAGAGAGAGAGAGAGAGAGAGAGAGAGAGAGAGAGAGAGAGGCAAGAGAGAGGCAGAGGCAGGCAGCCTCACTACCTTGACTTTTGCCACCCTCTCTCTCTCTCTCTTGCACTTCACTCTGATTTAACGGGGGAGTTCTCTGGACCCCCTTCTCCCTCATGCTTAGCCCCATTAGTTTTGAGATTTTGAAAACGTTCGCCCTATTACTTTGTTGATTTTACGAACTTTCGTGCCATTCTTATTCTTCTATTTATACTATTAACAAGGATAAATAACATAACAGCTAATATTTTCCCCTCTGACACATCTCGTTGCGTACCTGCCAATAATAATAATAGATAGATAAATAAATAAATACATAAATAAATAGATTAAATAAATAAATAGATAAAATAAATAGATATATAAACTAACAAACCATATTTTTCGCGTTTCAGATCTCGTTGTGTACCTGCCAATCACCATCCTTCTCCCTACCTTCGCCTTTCGATCTCGCTACTCCATGGCAGGCAGGGAGAACGAATGGTGGTGGTGGAGTGGCCTCTTGTCGCTAATAGGCCTCGGGGGGAGCGAGAGCGAGGGCCGGTCCAGCACAGGGAGAGGCCGGATTGACGGGCCGAATGATATCAGAGGGCCGGTCGATCAGGTGCTGTTGTCGAATGAGGTTCGCTTCGATCCTGGACTTAATGATTATCAAGTGGAAGAGTGAGTATTTATTAATTGTGTGTGTGAGAGAGAGAGAGAGAGAGAGAGAGGGAGAGAGAGAGAGAGAGAGAGAGAGAGAGAGAGAGAGAGAGGTAAAAGGGTGGTCTATTCACAGTTAGCTGGCCTTAGTACCTGTTATCAAGCTGTTTAACCCACTGTATATTATGGACGGAGGTCTAACCAATGACGGGATGTTTACCGATTTAAAACAATTAAATAAATGAAAATAACAGGCCCTTTTTTGATGAGTTGAAAGGGAAGGGGAAGGGAGCGAAGAAGCGGGTTAGGGGGGGGGGGGGGGGGGTGAAAGGGAGCAAGAATTGAAGTGAGGGGTACATATACATTCAGATATGGAGGGAAGGGGGAAGGGGGGGGGGAAGGAGGGCGAGCAAGAAGTGAAAGGAGGGGGTATATAAACACTCAAATGTGGAAGGAGGAGGGGGGAGGTGCAGGTTTTAGAAAGGGAAATGATGGGCGTGACATATGATGGTGAATGTAGGGATTCTTATATAGGATTACGAGTGTCTAGGTATAAAGCAAATATACACACACAGATGATATATATACTGTATATCACAAATTCACGTGAGTTTCAGGTATATATGTTCTTACCATCACCGATATTTGATATATTGATAAACAGATTTCTACATAATTATCTATTATATAAAACTAACCCTTCTCTAACTAACTAACCCCCCCCCCCCTTTCCCTCCTCCTTCATTAGTTACGGCGCCTTATTGTCACGGTTGGACGCGTATTTCCATTACTTGGGTGTGCATGACGATGACTGCCGCATGAGAGCCATATGTCACCTGGCGGCCGATCCCTCAACCTTCACACCTCTCTCACACCTCGTACTAGCACCCCTAAAGTAAGTGGGTGGAGTCTGTTGTCATCTGTTGGCTTGGGTTGATTTGCTTGCTATTTTTTTATTTTTAGTTGTGTTCTACTAATATATATATATATATATATATATCGCATCGTATCGTATCGAGTGTTGCAGTGTCGTTTTCTAAGTGTTTCTTCGCCTTGAAGGGCTGACTGTGACAAATAACCAACCTTGCACGTCAAAGATACCCCACCTATCTGATGCTTTGAGGTGTCCGATATACTGGAGGGATAACTAGCTGGCTGGCTGGTTGGTTGCTTTTGGTGTGGGAGAGAGAGAGAGGGAGAGATTTATAGTGAGAATGAGTGGGGAGATAGATAGCTAGATATATATATATATATATATATATACAGTATATATATATATATATATATATATATATATATAATATATATATATAGAGAGAGAGCGAGAGAGAGAGAGAGAGAGTGGTAAGTTTGACACGTAGTAACATTACATAACTACGCTTAGCAAGGGAGGGAGGGAGGGAGGAAGAGGATGGAAAGGAGGTATGGAGGAAGAGGGGGTGGGGAGGAGTGGAGGCTGTAGGAGGGAGAGAGAAAAAAGTGCATAGAAAAGCAAGCAACAACAGGAGAGCAAGACGAGAGACGAGGAAGAGACTAAGTGAAATTAATAAGTTGATAGAATACCAAAATTATTAAACATATGGAAAGTTAAATACGAGGAATTGAAAGTCGAAATACAGCAAGATATTATGTAACATACAATAATATTAATTAAACAATACATTAAAATATAATACAATCATAAAATCAAGAATGAGGGGTGTGAGATAACGACTAAACTACAGCCCAATCGAAATGGATAAATAGGTAGATAGAGCTAGAAATAGAGAGATACAAAGATAGAGGAGGTAGACAGAGTTATAAATATAGAGATAAAAAGATAGATGAGGTAGATAGAGCTGTAAATGGAGAGATAAATAGATAGAGGAGGTAGAAATAGAGAGATGACAAGATAAAGGGAGGTGAGAGGGATGACTAAGGCAAATGGAGGAAAGATACTAAAGGAGGGAGCGTCAGGGCGATAGAGTGAAGCCAATCTCCCACACGATGTACTGCCTGAAGAATACCCTGTCGACCTTACAGTACCTCAAATTATCAAGTACAGACCACAAAGAGATCCATAGCTTTATTACATGTTACAATAATATCATAGCCTATTATCATTTATGCCTATAAACGCTAGAAACTCCGATCAGATCCGTCATTACCAGCAGTCCTATAAAATGACTCCTATCCCTGCTTCACGCTCGCATCTAGTAGGGTCTGTTTCAAGTTCCCTCCCTTCATTAAACCTCCTACGTGCTACTCCTCAACTCAGTCGATCGTTGCGCAAGTCTCGCCATTGGGTTTGCCAGTAACAAATGTATATATGTATTTTTTATGTGTGGTGGTGGAGAGGAGGTGGTTAGAAGCATTTAAAGCCGGCTGCTGGGCTTACGAAAGAGAGAGTGAGAGTGAGCATGAGAGTGAGACAGAGAGATGGCAAGTAGCAGAGGTAACACAATTATATATGTAAGGAAGAAAACATTGAAAAACATATTTTTGTCTATGTGAATGATGGAGACAAAAGGCAAAGCTACCTGTAACAAGTGTCTCCCCCAAAGTTGAAAGAGTGAAACAGACACACGGAGCTTGAAGCAGATTAAGTGATAGGACGAGGGAAAGATGGATTGACGAAGAGAGTTTCAAAAGCTGACTCTTTGATGAGAAAGACTGGGAAAATCGGTTCACTCTTTGAATATATATATATATATATATATATATATATATATATATATATATATATATATATCACAACACGGATACTACTAATTCCTCTTGGGGGTCAACCGCTTAGCCAAAAGTTTAAGAGTCAAGAGCCAGATATATTATGAAGGAGCAATAAGAGGGACACAAATATCATTGACGTGAAGATAATATAAACACAAAATAATGTGAGTGAAGCTGGATCTTACACGTTTTAGGCATATCATATTTTCGGCATCTTTCTCCAGGCAGCTTATACACTTTAAGGGGAGGTTTTTAGTTTGGTTCCTAGATATACTTCAAGCTTAATATTACACCCCCTTGAGCCCCTATCAAGATAAATGTGTACATTTTTCGGTAGAAAAATTTCCCGGCTGAAAGCCGGTTCCTCTTAAATTACAGGCTCACTATCGCTCGCCAGGATAAAATCGACACCTAAATGGCACGAAAGGTCTTAAAATTGACAGAAATGGGTTGAAAGTTCTTAAAATCGTCAAAATAATGGGGCGAACGTCTTAAAATTACAAAAACAATGGGGATAATCATGAGGGAGAAAGGAGTCAAGAAAAAAATCCCTCAAGTGGAAATCTCCCCTTAAGGCCATCGTAATTTAGAGACATGAAAATGAAAAAAAAAAAAAAAAATTGAGAGTAATTACGGTTTTACACACGACGTTTAGGTCTACTATATTTATTGCAATTTTTGAACAGGTAGTTTTTTAATCCAAATATCAATAACAGTCTTGTTTCAGATATCAGTGCAAAGGTGATAGAAAATGTTGCAAGTTAAAAATATTGAAGAAAGTATGTGTGTGATTCTCGATTTATGGTACACCGCCCCTTGCTCTTCTCTCATCCTCGCTCTTCTCTCTCTCTCTCTCTCCTTTTCGTCTCTCTCTCTCTCTCTCCTCTCTCTCGCCTCTCTCTCGCTCCGATCGGGACGCTCTCATACTCTCTCTCTCTCTCTCATAATAAACTAATTGCTTGTCTGCATGCCACCAGTACTTAAGT